>CM053785.1:130468826-130693826 GCA_028749045.1 Cupressus sempervirens | reverse complement strand
CTATAAATTTGCCTATGTTGAACAATGGTCAATTTTTTTTTGCAAACTAGCACTCGAAGGTCCGATTTGCAAATTTGGTATGATCGTTTTAGATCTTTGAATTTAGTGTTTAGATTTGCATTTTTTATTTTTTTAGTCTCTGCAATTTCTTTGCACTATTTTTTAGATCTGCATATTTTGTCTAGAATGTTTTTGGCCATAAGGCTAGTAGGAGAGATTTTTTGTAGATGAAGATTGGAGCTTGCTAGTGCTAATCAGATATTGGTATCACATTCATAAGGTCAAAGAACCCCCAAATTGACTTTTTTTTTCACCAAAATTAGACATCTAAGGTGAAATCTAGAGTCAATTGATTAGTGGAGGTGTGGTTGTGGCGATTCATTAAAAATAATTATAGAGGTGATTTTCAAACAATGATATCTCCCTCATGCAGACTCTTTTTTGTGAGCAATTTTATTTTTTTTTGGGGTAGAATTTTGTGATCTACACATTGGTGTAGGATGTTTGAGCTCTCTATTCCTATTTTTTTCTATAAGTCACAAATTTTGTTTTTTGCAACCTTAAATGCTTAGTACAAACTCATCTAGACACATAAAAATGTTCTATTTTTTTTAAGTGAATAATTTTTCATTTACTTTCTAAATCTACAATTAGATTATAGGCTTGCGTGGACAAAAATACCACTTTTAGAAATAGGTCTTGTCTTTGCCTTGTATTTCTTCAACATTATTGTATTTTTGAGCTACATTGTAAAGATCCAAATTTTAGCTATCCAAGGAGCTCATAAATTGAAAATCAGAAGTCCACTAAGGTCAAAATTGACAAAGTGACCCATTTCAATCACACTACCTATAAAGTGCCAAGTCATACATTAGAGGAGGTTGATTGATTATTTCTACATTTTGGGAGGTGCATACATTTATTGATCTCATGGATTCTTGTCACATATGTTAGTTTGGCATAAGACCAAAGTTGACATCGGGGAACTATTTGAAATGGAGTGTCTTAATCATTGATCATGTAAGAAGAGAACATATGGAAGTGATTCCTTATCTATCTTTGAAGATATTTCCACCTCATCCTACTTTCATATATCTTTCTTATCTTCTTCACTTTATGTATAAAAGTATGTCTGAGGAATCTTTTTCTCCTCTTAGTATGGCAAGTTTTCCTCATGACATTTGGATGGCTCTTTGGGAAGCATATGGAGATCCATGAGTTCCTCCATTTCTAGAGGACATTTTATATTTAGTCACTTCAGTAATGGTTCCTTCAACACTAGATGAGATCACACATCCTGATACTCCTATTGATTCTACTTATCTAATTCAAGTCTTAGATGCTCCTAACATAGTTCAGTAGGAATTATCATGCCTTTCTACTTTAGCTTCATGGGATGACTTCCTTCCAGACATTGTAGGGCTATTTGTGGAATCTCACATTGAAGATTTTAGAGACACCATCAATGAAATCAATCTTCTCTTTTTTGAGGAGACTTCTTCACTCGTTGTGAGGGCACACTTTGACCCTCAACCACTTGAACTTTCTTTTCAGATTGACTTGATTGTGGCTGCTTTACAATAGTTGAAGGAGGACTCTTTCACTTATGAGGAGACATATTAGTCTATGGAGATTGTATTCCAGTTTCCTTAGACATCATATTTTCTAAGGATTCTTCCTATCAGTCTGGGAGCATTCTCTACCACACCTATGGTACCATTTCTTCCTATAGGGAGGACCATCATTCAACTTTTGTGGTGCAAATTTTTTGGTCATCAAGGAGCTTCTTTCATAGGTGTGCCTACATCATTGAAGGGAGGTGCAATTTCTTCTCTTCCTACATATTCCTATTTGGATGCTTCATTGTCTTTGGAGTTTGATTTAGTTTCATGCATGGACATGTTACCTTGTTTGCCACTGTATTTTGGGCATCCACCAGATTGGTTTGTGGCATCTTTGTTCATCAAGGACTTGTTGACATTTGAGTAGACTTTAGAGGCATAATCCACCAAATGCTACATCTAGATTCCTCTTCCATCTTCCTATCCATAGTGGGAAGCATATTTGCACCTATACTTGATGTTTCTTCTTCTTAAAGGGAGAAATGTTGTTCGTTGGCATTGGATTTTCTTCTATCTTCAAGAACTCATTACCTGGAGATCCTTCACTGAGGGGGAGATTTCATTGAGGGATTATCTATTGTATATGCAAGATGTATGTCATAATGGGAGGATCTTGATTATTCCATCCATTCATGCATCTTTTTTATTTTGTACATACCTCTCTTTTTGCAACAGGGTTTTTTCTATGTGGTTTTCCCTCTTTGTCCATTTGTAGAGAGATTTCATTGCATTTCAGCATTGCATTTTACTTGAGTACCTAACATGTCCTAGTAGTTGGGACTCACTATGCATTTCATCATAACTTTTGTGAGCTTAAGCGTATTTCCCTAAGTTGCACTTAAGGGGGGCTATTAGTGCAAATAATTATTATCTACACTTTGCTTAAGTTTACTTAGGATAAATGCATTATTTTATCATTTCTTAGGTTAAACACCTAGGAGTTTGTGTACTCATATGAGTTATCATATTGAAGAAATTGGAGTAAGAAACTCTAACTCATCACACGGTGTCTACAAGACTAGAGTTTGCATAAACAACTAAGTTGTCATGTAGATAACATAGTTGTTCAAACTATTAGTTTAGCACATGGTGTCTACAACATAATTGCACATGCTACACCTTTGTAGGCTTATCCTCTCATCATCAAACTTACTCATATGCTTAATGGATGATAATCCACTCTTGGTGGATATGTTCTTAGTTATGAGGCTTATCATATTGCTAACTCCTAGACATTCTAGATTGATGATGGGCCACACCACCCGTACCAACTCACAACCAAAAATGCAACAATATGGAGATAGAGAGAGATGACAAAATGCTTCATAAAACTTCCATTAATACTTGAAATTCATTAGAATATTCTCCAAATGGAAAAACTCCAAATTCTTACAATATAAGAGAGATTTCTCGCTAGGAGCTTCTACAAGAAATTACATCCGAAGAGCTTCTACTGGAAGAGCTTGTCTTGAAGAGCTTCTATTTCTCCAACTTCCATTAGAAGAGCTTCCATCTCTTGAAATTCCTTACAAATGATAATAGGCCTTTCTTAAATAGGCACTTACCACCCAAGGCATGATTTATCCACAACATTCTAGAATCTCCACAACCTTCTACAATATCTACAACCTTCTAGAATTTCCACCTAAATACAACTAAGCACCACTATGTGGCCCAGTTAGAAAATTACATTTCTTTTGTGGATCACAACAAATATTAAATGCATGATGCCACCTACACACCTCAATTAATGGAATAACAGCTATTTTTATTATTTTTCTATGCATGATGCCACCTACACACCTCAATTAATGGAATAACAGCTATTTTTATTATTTTTCTATGCATGATGCCACCTACACACCTCAATTAATGGAATAAAAACTATTTTTATTATTTTTCTATTTACGCCACCTATGCATCTTGAAAATAGAAATTTCTCTTTTCTCCTTTTTCCCTTATTTTATATTTAAATTATTTTTCCTTCTATTTTCGTCACTTTCTCTCTCCTCCACAATTTTTTTTTTCTTTTCTAATAATTTAATTTTCTCATGCAAGATGCTCTTGCATCATAGATGCATCATAGAGGCCTTTATATACAGGCACCTCTAGTGTACTAAATCAATCAATTGTATCAATTACAATCAATTGAATATCATATTATTATTTTGATCATACTCTATTGGTCTATTTTGTGCTAGTTATCATGCTTCTTAATCTTGAGTGAATTTTTCCCTAAGGCAAATTCTTACAATTTTTTATTTCAGGAAAACTAAGCCAAGCTGAGAAATAGAGTAAAATGCTAAGGAATGCTAGTGCTAAATGAGCTACAATTAGTGCCCAACAAATATTGTGTTGACTGAGCATTAGTATTGACTAAGTGAGACCATTAATATTGAGCTAGAAAGATTTATAGTGATCGAGTAATTTAGTAATGACCAAGTGTTAGAATTTATAGATTGTTGAGTGAAAGTATGAGAATGAATTCGAGGAAATTGTGAGATCAAACTGAAATAGTTGATTTCTTTGGAGATTTGAACCACATTAAAGATAAAATTGATGATTTGGATCATTAAATTTAGGGAAAGGACTAAGTAAAGACCTAATAGATAGATTTTATAGAAGTTTCTAGAAGAAGAGCAAGAAGATTGATAGATACAATGAATTGAGTTGAACCTGATTGAAAACACTAAGATCTATGATGGATGTAGAACATGGTAAAACATGAATTGCCTATTTAAAGAGATACAAAACTAAATAATTGGTGTTGTGTGTGTGTGTGTGTGAAGTGCAAGCATATGTGAAAGAGTCATATAGAGAAAGGTTGATAAAAAATGCACAAGTGTGAGTAAATATGAAGCTAAAGGATAAAGCTTGTAGAGATTATGCTAATGTTGATAAGTGAATTTGACAAGAAGGCTTAAGTGTTGCTGAGAAGAATAGACTAATTTTTTGAAGGGATTTGAAGTGAATCAAAATGGAAGATGACAATGGAAGGCTTATCAACAAGTCAACACAAGGACCAAACTAAGATCTAAACCTACAAAAGTGAGTTGTGATCACATAGATAAAAACTTAGTACTTTTTTTCTGGTCACTGTAAATAATTTGTATCAAAATCCTTTTAATAGAGGTTGACCTAAGAATCATTTGGAAGACTTAATAATGTGTGTAAATCCTTTAACTAGGTGAAATTCTAAATGGAATGATCAAAGTCCTTTGACAAGGCCACTCCTAACAAGGTGATTAAATCCTTTAACAAGATCACATTTAATAGTGTACTTTGTAACCTTTAACATGGTTGGCTCCTAATAAAGCTCACTTCGAAAGAGTGAAAAAGAGTGACATATTGCTGGTGGTATTTCCTAAATTAGGTTTTTACATAAAAATCCTAGTGTCAAATTTGTGTTGAATTCTTTATATGTTTTACATTTGATAATGTTTTCGTTATGCAAAGAAAATTATGTTGAAGACAATATTCCCAGTAGAGAACAAGAAATATTAGGATTAATAGAATGGTGATTTTTTAATTTATTGTTCAAATGGTACATAAAGAACTTGAGTAACTAATTCAACCCCCCTCTTAGTTATTCTAAACATTTCCATCAATTGGTATTAGAGCACATTGCTTATAGAGAAAATGTTTAAAGGTACTTAATGCCAAAAATCATTACTTGTAAGAGATATGTACCTAAGCTGATCAAGGAGAACTTTCCTACATGGAATACCTTGATGAGGTTGCACACATCTAGTATTAGTTATATTATTTTCAATTTTCTAGACGATGAATATGTAAAGATAACAACTATTCCTCTAACATACTAAAGACCATATATGGAGGTGATGACAATTTCTTGAGTGCCAGATTAGAAATCCTAAGACAAAAATTTGATGACATGAGAATGATGGAAGGTGAGAACATAGTACAATACTTTACAAGAGTTAAAGAGGTTGTTAATGATATTCATGGTGCAAATGAAGAAATTAAAGATGAAACAATGATAAGTAAGGTATTGAAGACTCTACTCCCTAGCTATGCCATTAGAGTCTATAAAATCCAAGAAATAACATGTACACTAGGTAACACTTTGACTTTAGAAGGTTTAATTGGTAGACTTACTACTTTGAGATGTCTAACTTTCATAACTACACACCTACTACTATTGAATTTTCTTTCAAGTCACAACTAGTTCTTAGAAATAAGAAAGATAAACATGTGAAGACCAATAGTGATAGTTTTGATGATGAAAATTATAAACTTGAATTCCTTATTGCAAAAATATTTGAAAGATGAAGAGATAAATACAAAGGTAAACTATCTATTATATGTTTTTCATGCAACAAAATAGGTCATATTGTTGTTAGGTGTCCTAACAAAGAGGACAAGAATGAAGGGAAGGAAATCAAGTATAAAGGAAGAAGATATGACAAAGACTAAAAGAGAAGCAAGGACAACAAAGGTAAGAAATCTTGTTATGTTGTTGAAGAAGAAACTAACAGTGAATCTAAAAGTAGTGATGATGAAGTTATTTATGCTGCTATGGAAGATGATTTTGATGAAGATGAGAAAACTGCATTAATTTCATATGAATAATTTAAATTCGGTAATGATATTCCAGGTGTTGTGAAAGCTAAAGGAACTATTCAATTAACTAATAAGATAACATCTGACAATGTTTATTGGGTTGAAGGACTTAAATATACTTTGTTGAGTATTTCACAACTGAAAAATTTTGGTTATAGAGTTGAATTCCACAATATTAAAGCCAATATATATGATGTTGAGGGTGAGATAGTTCGAAGTGGTGAAGAAACAAGAGGTGATTTTTTCTATCTAAATCTATCAATTGAGACATGTTTGTTTGCACAATAGGAAGATGTTTGGTTATGGCACAAGAGATTGTATCATGTGAAATTTGATAATTTTCTAAATATTGGTAAGATGAAGAAAGTAAGAGGGTTTCCTAAGCTAAAGAAGCCTGTCAATGTTATGTGTAAACAATGTCAATTGGGAAAGATGGCCAAGTCTAGTTTTAAGAGAAAAACACACGCTTCTAGTAATATTTTGGAATTGGTTCATATTGACTTATGTAGACCCATTGATGTTCAAAGGTACAATGGAGATAAGTATTTCATTCTATTTGTTGATGACTAATCTAGGATGATGATTTTGATGTTTATTAAAGCTAGATTTGATGCTTTTCTAGTTATTCAAGTGGTATTTAGCCAGAGTTGAAAAAGAAATAGGGAAGATCTTGAAGTACGTGAGATCTAACATAGGTGGTGAATTCATTTCAAAAAAACTCAATATATTATGCAATGATAGGGGAATTAAAAGAAAGATGTCATCACCAAGGCCCCCTCCTCAGAATGAGAGAACTCAAAGGAGAAATAGATCAATAATGGACTTTGTGAGAACATTAATGATGGAGAAGAGGATATCAAAGAAGTATCAAAGAGAAGTAGTCAGTACTATTGTTTATACCTTGAATAGAGTACAAGTAAAGAAATGCACAAATACTACACCTTTTGAACTATGGTATGGCTATGCTCCTAATGTAAAGTATTTCAAAATCTTCAGAAGTATATGCCATATACTAAAAGATAATAGGAATAAAAAACATGATGAAAAAAGTGAGTAAGGTATATTCATAGGTTATTCCACCTAGAGAAAAGCTTATAAGTGTTTGAATTCTAACACAAACAAAATTGTGGAAAGTGAAAATGTGAAAGTTGACAAGTTTGCAGAAAGAAGTGACACTACATTTAAATAAAATCTTGAAGATTACAATAAATTCACCTATGTAGATGATGATGCTCCAAGAACTCCTAATAATAATAAAATTAAGTTGTAATCTCTTAGTAGATAGGAAATAATCAAATGCAAATACAACTTGCTGAGTAATAGAGAGTGGGTGTTGAGAAATAGATTGAAGATGTAGAGTCATAGACATGTAAACTGAACATTAGATAGCAAATGTCAAGCATGCAAAACATGAACTAGAACCTGAACAAGAATGAGAAAATGAATTTGAGATTAAGTTTTAGGATGAACCTGTAGAATAACAAAGAAGGAAACTACCTGTGCTAGAAAAATATGTGAGAAGACATCATAAACCTAAAAAAATTTGGTGATGCTAAATCAAGTTTTATTACTTGAAAAAAACTCAAAGATTATACATGCTTACTTTGCAAGTTTGAGCCCAAAATAGTAAAGGATTCTTTAGATAATGAAGATTGGATTTAGGAAATAAATGAAGAAATTGACTAGATTGAGAAGAACAATACTTGGACCTTAGTGCAAAACCCTAAAGACAAAAAATGTCATTGGGACAAAGTGTTTTTTTAGGAAAAATATCAATGAGAATGGAGAAGTAACAAGAAACAAGGAAAGAGTAGTATGCAAGGGTTGTGCTCAAGAAGGAGTTTATTAGGGAGAAACTTTTCCTTCTATGGCAAGACTTGAAGGAGTCATAACTCTGCTTTCATACTTAGGCTACAAGAATTTCAAGGTATATCAAATGGATGTCAAATTTGCATTTTTAAATGGTATACTAGAGGAAGAAGTATACATTGAACAACCTGAAGGATTTGTAGACCCAGAAAAGAATAACTTTGTCTATAAACTAAAATTATGGAAGAGGGAAACAAGTGGAAGTCTACATTTGAGACCAATGAGGATATTTATGAGTGGTTGGTAATGACATTTGGTCTTACCAATATACCAAGTACCTTCATGAGAGTCATGAATGAGGTTTTCAAATACTACATACAAGTGTTTTTTGTTGTATACCTAGATGAGATCCTTATCTTTAGTAAAATAAAAAAAGTGCATATGAAACACCTAGAGTTGGTGTTGAGGAAGCTTCAAGAAGAAATGTTGATAGTGAGCCTTGAAAAGAATGACTTCATGAAGGAGGAGCAAGTGTATTTGGGGTTTGTAGTATCCTAAGGGAATATGAAGATGGATAGAGACAAAGTAGAGGCAATATCAAGTTGGCCTACTCCTAGATCTACTATTGAGGTCAGAAGTTTTCATGGCCTAGCACAATTCTATAGGAAGTTTGTGAGGATAATTATTGAGATTTGTGCACCAATGAATGACACCATCAAAGAAAACATGAAGACCAAGTTCACATGGACCAATGCAATAGATGCAAGTTTTGAGAGGTTTAAGAAAGAAGTGGCAACACAACCAATATTAGTTTTGCCTAGTTTTGAGAAACCCTTTGTGGTGGAGTGTGATGCTAGTAACATAGTAGTTAGGATATTTTTAAGCCAAGAGGGTAGACCACTAGCATTTTTTAGTGAGAAGATTAATGAAGCCAAGACAAGATATTCAACATATGATCTAGAGATCTATGCACTTGTCCAAGCCCTCAAGAAGTGCAGGCATTACCTTTTTCCTAAGAAGCTTGTGGTTTTAATAGATAACCAAGCCCGAATATTTATCAACTCACAAGAGAAACTAAGCTTGAGGAACATCAAATGGATGAAGTTCTTGTAGTCCTACACTTTTACAATCAAACACAAAAATAGCACAAACAATAAGGTGGCAAATGCTCTAAGCAAGAGGTTGTTAATAGTACAAGAGCTCAAGTTGTAGAGCATAAGATTGGAGGGATTTAGGGACCTATATGAGAAGGACACTGAATTTTTAGAGGCATACAAGGTATGTAATAACTTTGCAAATCATTTTCATAGTGACTTTGGTGAATACACATTGCAGAATGGGTTATTGTTCAAGGATCAATAGTTGTGCATTCCAAGGGGATCTATGCGGGAAAATATCATACAAGAGAAGGACAATGGGAGAATAAGTGGGAAATTTGGCCTTAAAAAGATTTTATACCTTGCAAAGACATTTTATTAATATCCCAAGATGCAAAGGGATGTAAGGAGGTATGTGGAGAATTGTGGCATATGTCAAAAATAAAAGGGCACTTCATCAAATCCAAGACTCTACCAACCTCTACCCATTCCTAATAGGCCTTGGGAGTGCATCAACATGGATTTTATAGTGGGATTACAAAGGACCAGGATAGCAATAGATAGTTTCTTGTGGTGCTAGATAGGTTCAGTGAGATGAGCCATTTCATCCCATTCAAGACAACACATGATGCAAGAAATATTGCCAACCTATTTTTCAAGTAGGTGGTTAGGATACATGGCTTACCAAGGAGCATAGTTTCTGATAGATATTTCAAGTTTATGGGCACTTTTGGAAGACCCTATGGAAGAGTCTTAGAATAAACCTAGCACATAGTTCTTCCTACCATACCCAAATAGATGTGAAAATAGAGGTTATTGACATGGTCTTAGGAAACCTATTAAGGTGCCTTACCAAGGAGTGTGGGAAAAGTTGGGAACAAGTCATCCCTCAAGCTAAATTTTACTACAATGATAGTAATAATAGAATAATAGGTTTAAGACCTTTCCAAAAAGTGTATGGGACTCATCCAAGGGGCATCATGGAGCTAATAGACTTGCTAGGCCAAGGCAACATCAGTGGGCATGCTGATGATTTTGTTTAGTCCATGAAAGAAGTCCAAGATCAAGTTAAGTAGACCTTGATGGAGGCAAATACAAAATTGAAGGAGAAGAAGGATGAGTAGATGAGAGAGTTGTAGTTCTAAGTGGGATACTTGGTGATAGATTATCTAAACAAATCTAGGTTGTAAGGAAATCCGAAGTAAGTTATAGATGAACAGGATTGATCCATGCAAGGTACTTGAGAAGTATGGACCCAATGCCTACAAAATAGACTTACCTAAGGACATGGTTATCTCTCCCATATTTAATGTCAAAGATATAATTGTTGGATAAAATTGATTAATTTTTTATTGTCTTTAATGTTACACAAATTTCATATCATTATCAGTTAATGCATGCTGAGCTCACTTGGGTAGTGAAGACAATTTTCTATGTCTACTGAGCATTCCAATGTTTTCCTAGTTTAGAAGGTAGTACTGACCAAGTTCACTCAAGTGCTAAAGGAAAGTTTATACAAGATGAGTGTTAACTAAGCTCACTCAGTTAATGAAGGAAATGTTGGATGGAACCAGTGTTAACTATTACCAAAGGAACTTTGCAGAATATGTAGTATTAACCAAGTTCACTTGGGTAATATAAGATAATCATTTCTAAATTAGTGTCTACCTAGTAGGGTCAGCTAATGAAGGATTTTCTTATTTTGGCATATTGAGTTTAATTGATTTATCTATTGGTTCTAGCTAACTCAGGTGATGAATATTAATTATTCTAAGTTCTATATGAGTTGACTTTACAATATCAATGATATAAGTATAAGTTCAAGTTGAGAATTTGAAAGTGTGTAAGAGTATGAATGCATGGAAGATTTTGAAGATCTAATGATGTAGTAAGGAAGAAAATCAAAAGGATAAGGAAAATATCCTTGTGGATATGAAAATATATTCAATCAAGATGGATCAAGTACAAGATAGAATAGAGATTGATAATCAACAATTTAGTTGCATAAAAAATTAGATCATTTCATTTTTATTCATCTAACCATTGTAGCAGTGATCTAAATCTCTTAACAAAGTTGGTTTAACAACTATTTGTAAAACCTCTAACAAGGTGGTAGTTCTATTGAATTATCTAAAGACCTCTAACAAGGTCACTCCTAATAGGGTGATTAGATCCTCTAATAGGGTCACACTTAATAGTGTGTTTTGTAATCTTTAACAAGGTTGGCTCCTAATATGGATTACTTCAGAAGAGTGAAAAGAGTAACTAGTTCCAATTGGTGGTTTTTCCCAAATTGGGTTTCCATGTTAAATCCTCATGTCAAATGTGTTCATGGTATTTTATTTTATGTGTTTTAAACTAAGTTAAATTAATGATAATCATAGATAACATCCTAAGATTTGAATGTTAAGTACTTACCAAGAATGTTAAGTACTTACCAAGCATATTTAGTATTTACCAAGTTACAACATTTTACGAGTGTTTGTCGAGTATCAATAGTATTTAGTTCTTAGAGTTTATTTTGTATTCACATCTAAGAGATCTGGGATTTATTTTTTTAGTAACTAATTCACTCCTCCCCTCTTAGTTACTCCTCTTATATTTCCAAAAATTTGCATTAGAGCATTTGGTGCTTGTAGAGAAGGTTTTAGACGTAAGCTAAAGATTAGGATGTCTTACAAAAGAGAGATTCTCAAGCTAAATAGAGACAATTTTGCAGCATGACATAGACTTATGAGGTTACATTTGGCTACCATCAGTGATTCAAGTTTTAAATATCTTGATGATGAATACAAGACTCCCACTAGAACATTATCAATTGAAGATATTGATGAAAAGAAGAATCATAACATCATGATGATTGATATTACATCTACTCTCAATTATGTTGAACTTGATGAAGTAAAAGATTGCAATACAACTCATGAAATGTGGACCAAACTGAAAGGCATTTATGGAGGAGATGAAAATGTAAGAAGAGATAAGGCTGAAAGTCTTAGAGGTCATTGTGATTAGATGAAAATCAGAGAAGATGAGAACATTGCAAAATATGTGGAAGGAATCAAAGCAAGTGTGAGCACAATCAAAGCATCTAGAGGAGACATTGAAGAAAAAACAATTGTAAGCAAGGTACTTAGAACTCTTCTTCCTATTTATGCAATTAGAGTGTCTACTATTCAAGAGATGAGATGTGATCCAAATAATAAAATATCTTTGGATGCTCTAGTTGGAAGATTGACATCTTTCGAGTTAGATAACTTTGATAACTATGTTCCTAGTTCAAAAGTTATTGAATCTGCATTTGAAGCTAAACTCTCACTCAAGAAAAAGAGTAAGAAATCAAAGGCCAGCCAATTAAGAAGTGAAGAAGAAGAAATAGAAGAGAGTTTAGATAGTGATCTTGAATTTGTTGAAGCCCTACTTTCAAGAAAGTCTTCCAAAGGTAGAGGAATGTAGAAAGGTAAAGTTCCTCTAACCTACTTTTCTTGTGAAGAAGTTGGTCACATTGCTGCAAGGTGTCCAAACAAAGAAAACAAAGATGAAACTAAAAGAAATAAGTATGAAAGAAAGAAGGATTTCAATAACTACAAGAAGTACAAGGAACAAGGTAAGAAATATTATTTTATGGCTAAAGATTTTGATAATAGTGAAGATGAAATTGTATATATATTGTTGTAAAATATGAATGTGATGACGAAGGAGATAAAGTGGCACTTATCTCTCATGTTAGCAAAAATGATACATGGATTATTGACAATGGCTATTCACATCATATGATTGGAGATAAAACAAAATTTGAGCACATGAAATATTATGATGGAGGTAGTGTGAGATTCGAAAACAATGAACCTTATAACATAAAAGGAAAATAATTTATTTCTTCGATAAAGTAACTTTTATGTGACAATGCTTATTGGGTTGAAGGATTAAAGCATAATCTACCAAGTGTGGAACAATTGAATAATACTAAATTCAAGGTAGAATTCATGGATGGAAAGGCCAAACTATTAGATGGTAAAGAAAATCTAGTTGGATCTAGCAAACAAACAAAAGGTAATTTATTTTATATTAATCTTAGTGAAAGTTCATGTTTTATTGCTCAAGTAGAAGAAAGATAGTTATAGCACAAAAGATTTAATGTAAACTTTAATAATTTGGTTAAGATAAGAAAACATAGAAGAGTAAGAGGTATTCATAGCTTGAAGAAACTTGATATGGGTCTATGAAAAAATTGCCAAATTGGTAAAATGGGAAAGACTAGTTTCAAAAGCAAGAACTATCAGTCAGAAGAAGTCTTAGAACTTATGCATATAGACTTATGTGGACCTATTGAAATAGAGAGTTATAGTGGAGAAATTTTTTTCATTCTTTTTTTTGATGATTATTGTAGAATGATGACTGTAATATATCTAAAAGAAAGACTAGAATTTTTTCAAAAATTCAAGTGGTATCTGGCAAGAGTAGAAAAAGAAACTAGAAAGAGATTGAAATATTTGGAATTCATCTCCAATAAATTCAATAATTTCTGCAGTGAAAGAGGGATCAAAAGACAAGTATCAGCCCTTGATACACCTCAACAGAATGGTATAGCTAAAAGAAAAAACAAATCCATCATAGATTGTGTAAGAACATTGATGATTGAAAAGAATGTTGCAACCAAATACTGGAAGGAAGCTAACAACATTGTAGTTCATACCTTGAATAGAGTATAGTTGAAGAAATATTCAAATAAAACTCCTTATCAACTATGATATGGCTACAAACCTAATGTAAGTTACTTGAAAGTATATGGTAGCAAATGGTATATCTTGAAAGAATATAGAAAAGAAAAATTTGATGTCAAAGGTGATAAAGAAATATTTTTAGGACACTCCTATAGAAGTAAAGCATACAAATGTTTGAATTTGTCTACTCATAAAATCATAAAACGTGCACATGTGAGAATTGATGAATTTGTAGAAAATAGTGAAGAGGAAAGCAACAAAGAGCTAGAGGATTACAAAAGATTTGTTTAATATGAACTTGATACCTTGCCACATCTATTTGAGAGAAGGGAAGCTTCACCCCTCGAGTCCCCAAAATCTCCAATAGTTACCAAGTTGTAGATAGTGAAACCCAAGTCACAGTCTAAAGGACTCAAATTGCAGTCAGAGGCTACCAAGAAAGTTCAAACTAAATCCGATGGACTCAATTTATAGACAATGGGACCCAAGCTTGACACTGAAGTTCATGATGAAAACTATCAAACTCATTCCAAATCCAAAGAACTTGTGTTAGCAAGATATGTTAGAAGGCATCATGCACTTGATTAGATCATTGGAGACAAATTTGATGGAATAATGACAAGAAACAAATTAAAAGGTACATGCTTACTTGCTGAATTTGAACCTAGAAATATTAAAGATGCTTTGGATAATGAAAGTTGGTTTGAAAAAATGAATGAATAAATAGAATAGATAGAGAAGAATAAAACCTAGACTTTTGTTCCTAGAACCAAGGATAAAAATGTAATTGGCACAAAGTGGGTGGTAAAACACAAGCTAAATGAAGATGGAAAAGTTTCCAAAAATAAAACAAGATTGGTGTGAAAAGGCTATTCTCAAAAAGAAGGTATTGACTATGGTGAAAATTTTTCTTCTATTGCAAGATTAGAAGGTGCTAGAACTTTACTAGCATATGCAACACATAGAAAATTTAAAGTGTATCAAATGGATGTAAAATCTACATTCTTGAATGAAATTCTTGATGAGAATGTCTACATTGAACAACTAGAAGGTTTTGTAGATCCTACCAAAACAGACATGGTCTGCAAATTACACAAGGCATTATATGGTCTCAAGAAAGCTCCTAGAGCTTGGTATGAAAGACTTCATAATTACTTGATATAGATCAACTTTCAAAGAAAAAGTGATAAAAATAGTCTATATATTAAAGAAGGACCAGATAAAAAGATTGTGTTGGCAAAAATATTTGTTGATGACACACTATTTATAGGAAATGATGACTTGTGCAAGGAATTTTCAAAAGAAATGAGTAAAGAGTTTGAGATGTCTATTTTTGGAGAGATAAAATCCTTTGTTGGATTGCAGATTCAGTAGAACAAAAATAGAATATATATTACTCAATCTAATTATATCAAGGAGATATTAAAGAAATTTGGAAAAGAAGACTCAAGACCAATTGGAACCCCTATGTCTAGTGGACATAAGCTTTCTAAAAATGATGATTCAAAAGAGGTAGATTAGACCACATATAGATCAATGATTGAAAAATTGCAATATGTAGTGCATACAAGACCTAATATTACACTAGCAGTTGGTATGGTGGAAATATTATTAGCAAATCTAAGAGAAAATCACATGAAAACAATCAAGAGAATCATGAGATATCTAAAAGGTATTGAAGACTATGACTTGTGGTACAAACTTGGAGGAAATTTAGACTTAAAGGTATTCACTAATGCTAATTAGGTAGGAAGTATTGATGACAATAAAAGAACTAGTGGAGGAGCATTCCTTCTTGGTAATAGATTAGTGTCATGGACCAGCAAGAAATAATATTGCATCTCTTAATCCATAGAAGAGGCATAATATGTAGCAACAATAGTTAATTGTTCTAACATTATTTGGTTCAAACAATTGTTGGAAGGAATGAAGATAGAGATCAAGGATCCAGTACTCATATAGTGTGATAACACCAGTGCAATCAATATATAAAAGAATCCAATGATTCATACCAAAACAAAACACATTACTATAAAATATCACTTTTAAGAGAATTGGTGCAAGAAAAAGAAGTTAAATTGGAATATGTGCACACAAAAGAATAGATTGAAGACATATTCACCAATCCATTACTTAAGGATGCATTTTTGTTTCTAAGAGGTAAGCTAGGGGTCATTTCTCTATCTAAAGCTCACTAAATGAAGTTTAGTGATGCATCAATCTATTGGTGCAGTATTGACAAGGGCATATTGCAAATGAACCAGTACTTAAGGTACATTGATATTAATAGAGTTGTTGTCTTTGGCATGTCTTTTTAAAGAGGGAGAAGTTTATTGTCATATCCCACAATAAATTTTAATTATAAAGAAGAAGTTTGTTGTAAGAGGGAGAAGTGTACTATCATAGACATATCAAAGAGAGAGAATGAACTTGTGAGAAGTTGTTGTAGATAGAATTTTTCTGATAGAGGGACAAACTAAAGGTAGTAAGAGTTCATACTGATAGATAAAGTTCTCATAGATGTGAATCATAATGAAACTAAGGATATGTTCCTTACCTAATTCTTGTTCCAAAAATTTCATTGTGTTATGACATGTTGTGTTGCCATCAATGCCAAAGAGGGAGATTGTTTGATATAATTGATTAATTGTGTATTGTCCTTGATGTTACAAAAATTTCATATCATTATTAGTCAGTGCATGCTAAGCTCACTCAAGTAGTAAAGATAGTTTTCTATGTCTACCAAGCATTCCTATGTTTGCTTAGTTCAGAAGGTAGTGTCCAACAAGTTCACTAAAGTGACAAAGGAAATTTTATCCAAGATGAGTATTAACCAAGCTCACTCAGTTAATGAAGGAAATGTTGGATGGAACCAGTGTTAATCAAGCTCACTTTGTTACCAAAGAGACTTTGTGAATGTGCAATGTTAATTGAGCTCACTTGGTTAATACAGGAGAATCATTTCTAACGTAGTGCCTACCTAGTAGGTTTGGCAAATGAAGGATTTTTTGATTTTGACATATTGAATTTAATTGATTTACCTATTAGTTCTAGTCAACTGAGGCGATGAATATTAATTATTCTAAGTTGTATATGAGCTAACTTGACAATATGAATGATATAAGTATAAGGTAAAGTTGAGAATTTGAAAGTCTATAAGAGTGTCAATGCATGGAAGATTTTGAAGATCTAATGATGCAGTAAAGAAGTGAATTAGAAGGATAAGCAAACTATCCTTGTAGAGCTAAAAAGATATATTCAATCAGAAAGGATCAAGTGCAAGCTAGAATAGAGATTTGTAATCAACAATTTAGTTGAAACAAAAATTAGGTTATCTCATTGTTACTCTCTAACTATTGTAGTAGTGATCTAAATCTCTTAATAGAGTTGTCTTAATAGATATTTGTAAAACCTCTAACAAGGTGACAATTCTATTGAATTGTCTAAAGACCTCTAACAAGACCACTCCTAATAGGGTAATCAAATCATCTAATAGGGTCACACCTAACAGTGTCTTTTTTAACCTTTAATAGGGTTGGCTCCTAACATGATTCACTTCAAAGGAGTGAAAAAAGTAATTAGTTGCAATTAGTGTTTTTTCCCAAATTGGGTTTCCATGTGAAATCCTCATGTCAAATGTGTTCATGCTATTTTCTTTTATGTGTTTGTAACTAAGCTAAAGTAATGATAATCAAAGATAACATCCTAAGATTTTCATGTTAAGTACTTACTTGGCATATTCAGTATTTATTGAGTTACAATATTTTATGTGTGTTTTTCAAGCATTAACTGTATTCAATTCTCAAAGTTTATTTTGTACTGACATCTAAGGGATCTAGGATTTATTTTTGTAGTAACTAATTCACCCCTCCCCTCTCATTTACTCCTCTTATATTTCCAACAATAATACCATATAATGGTCCTAAGGTGGATGAGGTAGATTATTAGGTAGATGTAAGAAATGATATCTCATACCTACAAGTATTTGAAAGGAAACAACCATGGGTCGAGAGGATATTGGATTCTCAAGTGAAGAAGAGTACAAGGAACAAGGTCTATAAAGAAAATCTAGTGAAATGGTTGGATACACTTGAGGTTGAGACAATTTGGATTTCTAAGAGTGATTCCATTAATCATGGCATTAGAAAGGAATTCCTCTCTTTATAATACCTTAGACTTCTTCTTGTAGGGGGAGTATGGTGCAATAGAACCTAAGGCTAAAGGAGAAACCCTAACTCATATTTGGTTTTTAAATGTTCTAACCAACCCTTGAGGAAATAAGGACTAGGAATAAAGTCCCAAGGTAATTTTAGGAGGTTTTAATAGGTAGGGTTTGGAATGTGAGTCACTTTTTGTCAATTGGATCCTGATGGGCAACATTTTCTTAGAATTGCTTAGTAAGGCAAAATGTGGTAAAAAGGTCTAAAAGGGGGAAGATGTTTTCAAAAGTGGAAATTAGGTGTTGTAGATTCATTTTATAAGGTTTGATAAAAAAATGGTCAAGTTTGAAGGCTCAACTTGCAAAATTACAAAAGTCATTAAAAAGTTGCTCATTGACAACTTTACAATTTTAGCAAAATTACATAGCAACTTTTTGTACTATTTTGAGGAATTGATTGCTTGAGTAGTTATGGCTTGAAAAAAATTTCAAGATGGAGGAAGGAGACTACCTAAACACCTTTCAAATCATTTCCAAGGGTTGGATACTCAATTATATGGACAACACATTTTGCAGGAGAATTTTGTGTGATAGAAAATGTGATTTGAATGATTGAATGGAGTTGGATTGAATAGCTTACTATTTTAGATGGAATGTTATTTTGGAATAATGGTTTGAATCTATGCATACTTTTTTTTTTCCTTAAGAAATAATTCTATAAGGTTTTAAAAATTATTTAAGTTCTATGTTCCTATTGTCTAGTTTTGTGTTACCAACACTAAAATGGATATGGTGTCAACTTCCTTGGTCAAAACAACATGAATCTTGTAAATTTTTGTAAATATATTCTTTACAATGGAATTCACAATCTCACTAATGGGAATTGATTTAAATTTTTTTCTACCTGTTGTAGTTTCTAGTGATGCTTCTGATCCCTCTTCCCCACTGACTTTGTGACCACAACTTTTGTAGTAACATCATCTTCAGATTATGTTTCCTCAATCTCAACCTAATTTAGAGATGGTTATCTTCTTTGTGGTGCTTCTATCACATAAAGGACACTTGTTTCTAATTCTTTCATTTCATTGGTACATGTTAGCCAAAATGCCCCCCTACAAAATATCTAAATTTTGATGCCAAAGCCCACCTAACAATTACTTTCCATATTTAAATATTCATATTCCAGTAGAAATATGAAATAAATTGAATTAAAACCTTATGTATTTTCATATTCTCCTAAGTTTTCTTTTGGGGCTCCCACATTTTTTTGTGCTATCAAATATTGCACAAATCTATGGCAAGTGCTTTCCTAATTCTTTAAAGTGAATTAACTTTACATAAAGTGGGCAAGCACCTCACCGCCATGTGGAGTATGGGTCCCATTTCTTGTGAATCATCTTTTTGACCATGATGATATGCCAGTATGAGTTGGAATATAGCTAGGGTTCTATTAGAAGTCATTTTCCTACATTTTGTCCTTTGTCAGACTTTTTGACAATGTAGGCAAATGGCATTGTGACAAATGGATAGGTGGGTATGTCCTCCTATGTGGGTATCTAGGGTTTAAAAGTGATGCTAGTTGGATGCCAAGTTGTGCTAAGGTGGATATTAAGTTGTCCATGGGCCCAAAATGTAAAAGGATAGGCATAGTAATAATGCAAACTTTCATCAATCATTGATCTTTTGTAGATTGATGATTAGTGCTTTCCTACATCATGGAATTGAGAGAACTTTAGGCATTATGGAGAAGCACGCAAAGGACACATGTCTTTGTAGGCCCTAGGAGATAACACTATAGTTAACATTGGCAGTGGGTTGGTAATTTTTTTTTACCACCATAGTTAAGTTTGAGGGTGGTCTGGTTAGTTTAAATGATATGGTCAAATGCATGAAGACCTCATGACATGGCAGAAAGATAAAATAATACTAGTCCACATGGTGCTTTCTAGTTGTAGAACTCAATTGATTGATTGACCTTGCTGATTCATGAGCTAGAAACAAAGGGAAGAGATGTTTTCTTGCATGATCTAATCTTCATGATTGATTCCAACCACTTTCCAATAAATTCCATTCCTAGTGAATGAAGGAAACACTCCACCATCTCTGGTTTTATCTATCTACTTGGCTAGAGTGATTTAATGGTGCTATTATGTCTTCTCAAGGCTCTATTTTGGAAAAAAATTGGATTTTATTGTATTTGAATTTGTGCCAAGATTAGATTTTCTCCAAATCTATATGATTGTTATCTGCAATCTTAAATGGTAGTGGTTGAGTTTTGTTTAGGATAGAAAATATCTCAGTTATGCCTAAGCTATAAAGGCAATTTTTGTAAATTTTGTTAAGGTTGATTCTTCTCTATTTTATTGATATTACTTTCCAAGTTCACTATAAATTCCCTTTTCCTCTGAATGTATATGACATTCTACCTTATCTCCTCCAAAAATTGATGTATTATGCAAGACCTATTTACCCCTCATTAGTGTATTATGGATATCTCCAATCTCGCATGATTGTATCTCTTTTTCACCTATGAATGATATATAAGTGAATTCTCTTCTTTCTTGTGTCATTTGTTTTGGATTTTTTATCTGCATGTGATTGTTAGATTTAAGAAAGTCTAGATGTGTATATCTTTTGGTGTCATGATGGTTCAAGTGTGCATGTATGGGCAAAGATTGGTTTGAATAGTCTATTTTGGTGCATCACCCCTTAGGTTAGGATTGTAAGATTATCTTTCATGCATTCCTTGTCCCTTTTCCTCTCCAAGAGTAGTTAGGTGCATCTTGATAGCAAAGGAAGCCAACCTTCTCTAGAGACTCAACCTCATAGTTCAAGTGCAATAGCTTGGAGGTTGTTTCCATGTTTCACAAGGTTGTCCTTAGGTAAAAAAATTGGACAAGGGTGCAAAATTTTGTGACAATATTTTTTGGCATGCCTGGTGGGACAATATTCTAGAAGATTTCAAAACTACTAGTGTGAAAAGAGAAAAAATTCAAGTTGATGCTAAGGAAATAGTGTTGCTCTCAGTATTTTAGGCCTTCAAGAGGCTCATTTCTACAAATCACTTGGTGACTCTACACCCTTCATATCTTTTTTCTAGACCAAAGTTGCAATGATTTATGCCCAAAGCTAAAATAAGAGAATCTTCTAGAGGTAAATATTGGTATTAAGAGCTTTTCTTTTCAAATCCTAGAAGGAAGAAGACTAAATTGTCTTTATCACTAGTTAGGAGTACACAGGAAACACATACCCCTACAAGATGCATTTCCACTCCTCCTATTGTTAGATCTCAATCTAGAATATCATCAACTCATATCAATAGATCACTTTCTTATATGAAATAACCCAGAGCTCATGCTTTTGCTACTTTTAATAGTGGAAGTTCTCTATTGCTAGCTCAAAGACATGACATACTAGTATCAGCTCTCAAAAGTATACTAGATTTCACTAGTGAGACCTCTATCTCTCAGAAAAAATTCAAGAGGTTGCAAATATTTTAGTATTCATTGTATATCTGAGGATGATGTTGTAGTTAGGCTTCTAGCTTCATCTTTAAAAGGGAAAGCACTTCAATGGTATAGAGGGTTGCCTCATAACTCTATAATAGATTAGGATGGATTAGGAGTAGGATTATGTAAACATTTTGAAGATAAGAGTGATCATCTATCATTTTTAGAGCAACTAACTATGATTAAGAAAGCACCCAATGAGGGCATGACTGATTTTAACTATAGATTTCAGAAGACATGGGATAGAGTTATGGCTACAAAAAAACCTCTCCCTAGTAATGCTTTCTTGCATTATCTCAAAGCTCTCAATCACAAAATTGCTACCACATTACATACCTACAAAGGAAGTACTCTACCAACCACATATGAATTCACCATAAGAGCATACAATACATTAATCCAAAGTGGGGAGCTAGCTCTAAGGTCTCTGATGCCACTATTTCCTAACATTCCTATAAATCAACCTATAATGGATCCTATCGCAACTACATCTACATGTAAACCTCTTGTTGTAGCTCCAATAGCTTCTACATCTTCTAATGAGGTAGATAAGATCAAGGCCATGATGCAAATGATGATGCAAAAGATAGACAAAAAGATGCAAGATCAAAGTTTCAATCTAGCAAAGAAGCTAGAAGACAACTTCTCAGTGGTGCAAAAGATGAACAATGAATTCGTGACTCTAAAGAGACAACAAGCTCAAGGTAGTAGGCCTCCTCAACCTCATTCTCAAAATCCTACATATAGGCCCCAAATCAAAATCAAGATTAAGCCCCACATAATGAGAATAGGCCTATTGGTAATATCTTTGTTTTAAATGCAAATATAAATGTCAACAGGGCTTTAGTCCCTCAAAACAATCTAGCTCAAGATCAAGACTTTTTACCTTCTTGTAATTATTCATATGGTTCCTATACGGGCCAGAAGGTAGAATCTTTCCTAGCAACAACTACATAGGATCAAACAATAGAACAACAATATAGTGCTAGTCAATCTCCTTATGCTTCTTATCTACAATAGTAGGGTGATTATTCTTTTATGAACCATCAGCCAGAGGAGCATTATCATCCCAACCATGATAACTATGATGCCATAGCTCATAATACTAGAAGAAAAAGGAGATCTATAGAGGATGTTCCATCCTCTTCATTGAATCAAGCTATAAAGGATATCCCACATGCCATAAGTGCAAATGTACAACACAATGTTGTTGCTCTATTACAAAATTAGAACAACAAGAACACTAAAGAGCCACAACCTACTCCCATTCATATACTAGACCCTGTGGTCACTAGAGTTCCATAAAAGTTAGAATACACCCCTCTCAACATTGTAGATCAAATGAAAAGAACCAATATCAGTGCTCCTATGTGGGATGTTCTTGCAATACCATCTCAATTAGAACTTTTGCAACAAGAATTAAAGATTGTCAGAGTACAAAAAAAACTAGCTACCATGGACAATGCAACAACTTTGGTACAACCAAAAAATGAAGGAGATACATGTAAGAAAAACAAATCTCCTCTCTTTTATGTCTCTTTGATTATAGGGGAAAAACTAGTTCATAATTGCATGATTGATTCTAGAGCTAGTAGTTCTGTAATGCTTAAATGTATTACTGACCTCCTTGATATTAAGTATGAGCCAATGGTAAGGTATGTACTTTAGTTGGAGGGTAGCTCTGTTAAGATAGTAGGAACCCTAAGAAATGTAGAAATGGAATTACATGTATGCCTTGGTTGTACTATCACACTAGAAATATCAGTAGTTGAGGTTGATCCATCTTTTTCTATTTTCCTTTCTAGTGACTTCACTACATAGATAGGTGGTTATATTGCCTCAAATTGGTCTTATATGTTCTTCAAAACAAGATATGGGATGAAAGCCTCCCTAATATCAAAGCCTTTAGCCCTTAACCATATATAAACTTATACTCCTAGCTCCTTAAACATGAATTGCACAATCTAAGAGGAATATGCAAAATGCATAACTCATGAACATGATACTTCCTTAGCAAAGGTGTTTGATTACCTTTTAGATAAGTGGGATATTGCATATCAATTTCACCCAATGTAGGAGGCAGAAGAGTCTTGGAACATATTGTATGTTTGAGGAGAATGCTCCTATTCCCAATCTCATGAAAATAGAAGAAGGTATGAATGGATTATGGAGTATGTTCTTTGATGGCTCAAGAAAAAAAAATGGTTCAGGTGCTAGTGTTATTCTAGTTTCACCAAATTTTGAGAAATACTACTTTTCATATAGGCTCCAATTGAGCTGTACTAATAATGTGGCAAAATATGAAGCTCTAATCCAATGTCAACAAAATTCACAAAGGATAGGCATCAAACTCTTAAAGGTATTTGGGGATAGTGAGTTGTGAGTTGGTTGTTAATCAAATTAGAAATCAGAATCTCATGAAAAACAACCTTCTCAAATCATAAAAATGTAGAGTTTGGGATCTACTTGAAGGCTTCTAGGCTTTCAATATTTAGAGTGTCCAAAGAAATAAAAACAAGAATGCTAATAGGATTTTAGCCACTGGTGCTCATTATGATATACTAAAGCATGTTACTAATGAAAATATGTAATAAATCAAAATTGGTGTAAGGCTTTCCATCCTAGATAATTGCACAAATTAGAAAGTATTTGATTCTGATTTAGAGATTGTTAATTTATTGCAAAATGAAGTAGAGTTCTCTGCTAGAAATTAGTCCAAGCTACAAAGTTAGTATGGGGACTAGATTATGAACATAAAATCCAACAAAATGCTTAAAGGTCTAGTCACCTTAGAGGGCATTTTAAACTCTGATGATCAAGCAAAAGGAAAAGGTTCAATCCTAACTACAAAGAAGGATGACTACACACCTGTCACATTGTTGCTAGAAAGACTCTTAACTTGGGTAAGGTATGCACTGATGTTGAACAAGAAGTTTTCATTAATATATGTCAAGAATTCAATGATGTTATAGTTTGGACATATTAAGACTTAAACAATTTTGACCCAAGTTTATTTTAGCATACCATATATTTAAACCATGATGCTAAGCCTATTAGACAAAAGAAAAGGTGAGTCAACTCAAAGATTGAACCTTTAATGAGAAAGGAACTATCCAAACTTATAGAAGCCAATAAATTTTTTCCTATTAAGCATGGTTCATGGGTAGCAAATCTTGTTCCTGCTAGAAAAAGGAATGGAGAAATTAGACTGTGTGTAGATTTTAGGAATCTTAATAAGGCTTCTCTTAAAGATCGCCACCCCTTTCCTTCTATGGAACAAATTCTATCCATAGTTAGTGGCTCAGAAAGGTTTTCTTTCTTAGATAGTTTTTCAGGCTATGATGAGGTGCTAGTCAAAGAGTTAGATAGATATAAGACAATATTCAGTACCAAATTGGGTACCTATGCTTATTGTAAGATGCCATTTGGACTAACCAATGTAGGTACCTTATTAAGGAAATGGAGATGGCCTTCAAGGGTGTGCTAGAATTTTTTTTACTAGTCTATCTTGATGATATAACTGTCTTCTCAAAACATGTAGTAGATCATTTTGATCATTCGAGATAGGTATTTGAAAGATGCAGAGAGTATGGTGTGTCACTAAATCCTAAGATGTGTATATTTGCTACTAACCAAGCAAAGCTCCTAAGACATATTGTGTCAATAAATGGGCTGACAATAGGTCCAAAGAGAGTAGAAGTAATTCTCTCTCTCCCACTTCCCAATCATAAGAAAGGATTATAGAGCTTTCTTGGTAGGATCAACTTTTTAAGAAGGTTCATCCCTAATCTTGCCTCCTTGGTGAAACCTCTCACAAGTATGTTGAATAAGAATATGATGTTTACTTAGGCTAAGGAGGGCAAGGCTTATTTTGAAAAGATTAAGAAATCAATTGCATCATCTCCCACTCTTTTCAGTCCCAAGTTTGATAGAGACTTCATCCTTTACTTCCTTGGAGGAGAATCAAGTATATCACTTGTTCTAACACAACTAAACCATGAGAATCTAGAGTAGCCCATTGCTTTCTTTAGTGAGGGCTTAAGGATTATGAAGGAAGATACAACTATGTAGAGAAACAAGTCCTTGCTATTGTAAGGGCTCTCAAAAAATTTAGACATCTTTTTTCTCATAACAAGGTTCAACTCTTGGTTCCACATGCAAGTGTAAGGGAGTTCCTGCTGAACAAAGATATTAATGAAAAAAGAGCTAGATGGATCGCAAAAGTGATAGAATATGATATTAATATTAGGATCACCAAATTTGTGAGAGGTAAGGCATTGTGTGAGGAAATGGTCTCTTCTTTTGGGACACCTGAAGAAGCTACCCTCTTGACATAGGATGAGCAACCAGTAGAGAATGAAAATTAGAATGATTAGATGAATGATATGACTACTTTCTTGGTAGAGGGAAGATATCCACATGGCTTGAATAGAGCTAAGAGAAGACAATTCAGATTATGGTCTATCCCTTATTTCTTGGTGGATGGAATACTTTTTAGGAAGGATTATAATGGCCTCCTATTGAGGTGTATCAAAATAGATTAGATCAGTAGGCTATTATAAGAGTTCCATGATGGGCCTACTAGTGGTCATTTCTTAGCTAGGGTTACAGTTATGTGAGAAATGTGCTTTCTTCTCAAGAAAGAATATATTTTCCACCCTTCCTCTCCATCCCATCCAAGTAGACAAAACCTTTTCTCAATGGGGTTTGGATTTTATTAGTCTAGTAAACCCACCCTCTAGTGTTGGTCACAAATGGATCTCAGAAGCCACAAATTATTTCACAAGATGGATAGAGGTAATACCTCTAAGATATGCAATAGAAGCTTTAGTGGTTGAGTCCTTTGATGGAATAGTGACCAAATTTGGCATTCCATCAACCATCATATCAGATAATGCAAAATCTTTTATTGGAAAATATATATTCTCATGGGCTCTAGAATATGGAATATATTTGAGCACTTCCTCAAATTATTATCCTCAAGGGAATGGCTTGGAAAAATCCTCTAAGAAGAATCTCATCAGAATAATGAAGAGGACAATTGAAGATAATCAGAAGTGTTGGCATGCTAAGTTGAATAATGCCATTTGGGCTGATGGAATCACACCAAAGAGATAAATTAAGAACTCACCCTTCATGCTAGTATATGGAAGGGAAGCAAGACTTCCTATTTCAGTTGAGTTTCCCTCTATTAAACTAGCTCATCGATTGGAGCAAGCTAAGGATGATGCTATGACAGTTAGGGTGGCTGAAATAATGAAATTCAAGAAAAAAAAACCATAAGCTATGCATACACTTGAGGTACATCAACAATAGGTCAAAAGAAGCTTTGACAAGAAGGCTATGGCTAGAATCTTCAAGGAAGGAGATCTTGTCCTCAAATGGGATTCTAATAGAGCTAAGCTAGGTAGGCACTCCAAATTTGATGTGATGTGGAGTGGCCCATATATTATCACCAACTACAAAGAGGCCAATGCTTTTTAGCTATCTAGGCTTGATGGTGAAGTTCTCCTAATCTTCACCAATGAGATTCACCTTAAAACTTTCTTTTAGAGGAGGTTAAAGGTTTTTTGTACATATTAGAATAGTTATTTTTCTTTCCAATAAGTGCACAAGCACAATTTTCTTGTTTAGAGATTTTCTAAGCTTTCTAGAGTCCCCCATGTTGGAAATATTCAATAGTATGCTAAGTTACTAAGAGGGGAGGGGTGGATTAGTAACTTCTAAAATTTCTACACTAATTTCAATTTTGAACCCAATAAACTAGTTGATAATTAATTTGTCACATCAAATCTAATTGCATGCATGTGAAACTAAAAATATAAAAGAATCCACAACACTTGAACACAATGATTTGGTGACCTAGAAACCTTGCAAATAGAAAGTAAAACTGGGGTGAGGATGAAACCCACAAAACTTTGCACAAGCACAATTTTCTTGTTAAGAGATTTTCTAAGCTTTCTAGAGTCCCCCATGTTGGAAATATTCAATAGTATGCTAAGTTACTAAGAGGGGAGGGGTGGATTAGTAACTTCTAAAATTTCTACACTAATTTCAATTTTGAACCCAATAAACTATTTGATAATTAATTTGTCGCATCAAATCTAATTGCATGCATGTGAAACTAAAAATATAAAAGAATCCACAACACTTGAACACAATGATTTGGTGACCTAGAAACCTTGCAAATAGAAAGTAAAACTGGGGTGAGGATGAAACCCACAAAAATTTAATACTATAGCATAAAGTTGGCCTATTAAGGGATCACTTCTAATGATTTTCTCTGTTAGGAGCAATTAGGACTGCTAGGTCCACCTTGTTAGAGGTTTTACAAAAACACAATAAAGTATGAACTCTATTAAGAGATTTAAGAAAGACTATTACGTCTACCATGTGAAAGGATTTTGACCGGTTCACTTGTTATGATGAAATAGTAGATCTCTAACTTACAACTAGATTGCTGATAGAGATTCCTTGATTGTATTGATCACCTTTCTATGAGAGATTTGTCACTACTACTCCTTATGCTGATATGGCCTTCAAATATTTATATGTTGCTTATATTTGTATTCATGCACTTGCATTTCATACTCCTTTAATTATCTTACATTTTGATGTGATATAATACATTACATATATATAACAATCCAAATTACAAAATTACAAAGTCGGTCATCATACAAGGTGGCACCAATATTACAAAGTCAGCCCAAATGAAGACACTCAAGTTTTGAAGACTGATTTGGTGAAGTTTTGATACTTGGAATCCACTATCATTACTCGACATCATCATGCACTTGGTAGAAGTAGAGGCTTAGTCCATACTGATCACTTCAAAGTAGTCTTGAACTTAGTCTACATTGGTGTTGGTAGATACTATGTAACTTGACATAAACTAAATCACTCGGTAAACACATAAGCTCAGTTTACACTAGCTATGCATTACATGAACTACAAAATCAGTGTAAATTGCAATGCGTAGTAACCACTGAACTACTTGAGTTGATCTACTAGAGTAGATCTACTCGGTTTGAATTTTTGGGCTTCACTCTAACTAAATATACTTGGTAACCACTGAAATGCTCGGTAGCTACTAGATTACATGAAAAACATTGTTTATTGTTCAATGAGTTGGGTAACCATACCAAATCTAAATAAGTGTGTGTCACTAATAACAAACTTGACTGATATGTCAACAATCTCCCCCTTTGGCATTAGTGACAAAAACACTTATCGGAAAAAATCTTATATACATCATCATGTGATACTAGCTCAATAGAATATATTGTTTTGAGATTTTTCAAAATTTATCTTTCTAAGGCATATTGTACATCATCTATTATATAAATTCTCCTTATAGCATGTTTCTCCCCCATACCATGTGTCTCTATATACAACATACCATGACTCAACAATAATCTCCCCCTTTTTGACAATAATGCCAAAAATTTATTTAGAACTTATCTACATGGGGACACCAATATGAGATAAAAAATTTAGAATGTACCTTAAGAATAAGTGCCAAAATTTTATCCAAATTTCCTAGGAAAATCTTGCATGTATGTAGAGAAATTTGTTTTTTTGTAAAGAGTTCTATCGTGTGATCTACAATAGAGAAGTTATTGTCATGGATCAAATTTTTTGAGTAAACAATATGTTTTTGCATTTTATCCATGATAGGAAGGATCATATTCTAAATATCAATCAATGATGACTAGATCCTTGCTTCTCTTAACAATTCTTCTTCCATGTCTATCAAAAATATGATCTTCATGTGATGTGGAGAGCTTAAACTATGGTCAAGTTGCAACTATTGAGCATTGGCTTTCAGATCCTCATCAATTTTTGAAAGTTTTCTCTTTATTTCCTTTGTGAACTTGGAAACATCACATAAATTCACAAAAAGTGATGTCACATTGGTGTAAGATGATTCAAGATTGGTCAAAATTAATAAAAGCTCAACTTGTTGAATAAAATTTTGCTGAGAAATGTGCTCAAGTACTTTATTATCAAATTGCTTTTTAGCTTTCTCAAATAACATGTCTTGTCCACTACTGTCCTCATTGAACTTTTGGACTACTTCTACTAATTGCAACAAAATTAGTTGAGAAGAATCTACCTCAATACCTATTGCCTCAAACAAAATGATTTTAACATCATCAATAATTTTATACTCTCTATCTCTTTCTTCTCTCAATTTTTGCTATTTTTCCTTCTTCTGAAGGAGTTCACCGAGTATGTGCATTTGTTCTGCTATAATATTATCAATGTCCCATTTGGGAATTTCTATTTTCTCATCTAAGTCTATGTCCTCCTCTATCTCCTTTCATCTACCCAAAAATCTTGTACTCAATTTCAACTATCCTTGTACTTAATGCCTTTGTATCCAGGATGGAAACAATTGTAGATATACTAGGACTTTTAGTGAAAATTGATATAGTACTAATTGATGGAATACTGATAGGAATGCTTGTTGAGTCCAAAAATGAAGTAGACAAAACTATAGTATCCAAAACTGAAGTACTTACTACGAAAGAGCTCAAAATTGTACAAGACACTATATTCATAGTTGATGACTCAGTAGTTGAAGAAGTGAGAGGTTGCAGCTTAGTAGATGAAGTGGAAGTCACTTCTGCTATAGAAAAATTGAGCTAAATGGGGGTGAAGAGTGATTGGACATTTGAAGTGTTTGTGGTTGTTACAATCAAACTTGTTGAAGTTGTCTCTGAGCTTGATGTAGCTACTCATTTTGTTGGAGAGTGAGGAAGTGAGGCAATGACTAGAGCTACTATCTTCATGTGGTCATTTCCCTCATCCTCTTCTTTATCTTCCTTGATACCTTCCTTCTCTTTATCTTCTTCATCTTCCTCATTGTCAAAATGTGTAGGCTCAGTATAAGTTTCTTCTTCATCATCATCACTATCATCATCATTATCTTTAACATCTACTGGGAAGTCACTTGGTTTATGTAGATGATAAACATTCTTCCACATGTTTGTGGCATTCTTAACCACATTCTCTATATCCTTGATCAAAATTAAACATGTATTAAATCTAAGAGTCATTTTATCTTCATTTTTCTTCAAAGACTCTTTTACCTCAGCATCTTTCATGTTAAGTAACAATTGCCTCAAGGTTTGTGTATAAATATCTTTTGAAATTTTTAGTACAAAGTCCCTTCTTGGCTTTATTTTCTCTAATAATTCAGTAGAGATTTGAGAGGCTATCTGATCTGGTGAATACTTCCATTTTCCCATTTTGGTCAACACTAGTTCTTCAACCTATTTCTTCTCTTCCTCTGTCCTAGCTTCATACTTCAAATATTTGAAGTTGGTTATGCCTACACCTTCTTCCATCTATTTCAACTTTTCCTGGAAGGTGGGAGGAGGTTTTCTAAGGATAATTTCACTACCTTTCTTCCTAGACCTCCTTATGAAGACTGTAGTGGATGGCTCAGGTGGCTTTGTGATGATCATCTTGCCTTTCTTCTTCATAGGTTCTTCTTCCTTTCCTGATTCCTCTTCATCCTCTACCTCTTCTATGTCTTCTCCTTTACCTTCAATTAACATGAGAGATGTGTTGGATTTTAGTTTAGCTATCCTGCTCTTTCCCTTGCTAACTTCTTGTGGAAGTTTTATCTCTAGTTCTATTCTTGCCTTGGCCTGATCATAGGTTCCAAAGTATGGTGCCTTTGGATCAATAGGTTTATTAATCAAAGCCTTAATAATATCCTTTGCTTCATCAATATTTACCTCATAAGGAAGAGGTTTTACCCATACAATTATGGGCTTTACTGCCTGAATGTAAACTCTATCATAATCAACCATAAAGCATATATCATCTTTGTAATCCCCAACTAATTTCTTAGGTATTCTAAACCTATTGTTAATTTTCTCTTTGAAAACATTCAAGTAGTTGTCAATAATGCTAACATAGTTCTCTCCCATTTGTGCAATGTATTCATTTATCTGATATAGTATAGGCACATCTTTCCTCCATACTACCATGCCTTTGGACAAGAATAGCTTTTGAACATAGAAGAAAAAACATGTCAAAATTGAACTAAATTTATAGGGGTTGTTCTTGGAGGTTCTAATGCTCTCCATATTCTTGTTAAATTTCCTCAACAACAACTCAGCGAGGTCATAAGATAGATTTTTTTTCACCACTTTATAAGCCGAGTCTACAACTTCATAGGATACACTATTAAGACAACTTGAACTATATATCTTATGTGCTATGACATGAATCTTAAATTTTAGTTCTGCATCTATTACACTACTAATTTGCATTCCTTTATTGTCCCACTCAACTAGGGTTTTCTTTTCTAGCTCAGCTTGGCCTAGTGTTTTGGTGGTTTTAGCTTTAGTGAGCATGAGGAGGTTGGTGATGCGATGAATCATTTTCTTTGTGATCAAAATAGGTTTCTCAAGCCATAGCTGACCATTATGCACCCAAATTACAATGTATCTAATCTACTTAATTTGAAAACCTTAGGGCATGTGAGGAATATGAGTTAAACCTCTGTCTTCCAAATGCTTATGCCTAAGTTTGAGAATTCCATTAACACACAATTCACCTGGGCATCATCCATTTCTAGGGTTCCAATTTCTTGAATTGAACACTTGAAATGAGTATAAAAGTTGTTAATAAGGAGTACCTTTGGAGGAATTTGTGACTGAGCTTTAGCTAAGTCAAGGGTTTTTGCAATTGCGGGCATAAGTTTAAAAGCTAGCACTTTCCATTCGACTCCTCAAACCAAAATCTTAGACCATCTTTCACTTTGCTATTGCTTGACACCATTATACTTGGTAACCTATGAAAACCTTGATAAATTGCTACAAATTCTTAAAGTCACTTGATTAGATTTTAGATCACTTCTTCACAATAGCATTGTAGATTTCATGGTGAATAATGAATTTGGTTTCATGATTTTTGTTAAAACTTTACCATTAATGTTTAGTATGAAGGTAGCTAGGTTGACATCATACTTGACATTATGCTTGATAGTCTATCATCTAGTATTCTATTGATTACTCGATGAAGGCTTTGTGACTCAATAATCATGTGTGTCTTGTTACTCCCAACCTTGCTCGATAAAGTTTATGACTTGAACTTACTTGGTAGAGAAGGTAACTTAGTGATAGCTAATATCAATCTTCCTTAGTGATCCTTTTGTATCTTGAATATTAATTTGGATCTTTGTCACTTTTCAATTGGAACAATTAAAATGTGATCTTAATAACATAGTTCTAGTTCTCCTTTAGAGACCTAGTTGAAAATGGTGGAGTCACCCACTTCTTGAGTGACATGACCATGATTACTTGAACTAGCATCCTCAATAGATTTAGGAATTCATTTCTGCCTTATCTACTTTCAAATGTTATTTTCTTTTTCCTTCTTTTCATCTTCAATTTTACCTATATTCATTCAATTCTTGGCTAGATGACCAAGTTTGGTACAAGTGAAACATCTTATGGTAGTATCTCTTTTCCTTGTGTGATGTTTAACAAAATTCATGTCAATTTGTCCATATTCTCCATAGTAATGACATCTACACCAAGTGTTGTAGTTCCAACTAAATATTGCTTTCACAATTTTTTCTATGGGATTGAATGAACTAGTTTTGCATTTTGATGCATTTTGACCTTGTTTCTGGCACTTGTGACACTTGTCATCAAATTTTGGTTTCTCTTTGCATTCATTAGCCTTGTGACCATGTTGTTTGAAATTTTAGCACTTTCTATTAAATTTTTCTTTACCATTACTCCAACATTTGTTTGATGTATGACCTATCTTACTATAGTGATTGCAAGTAAGTCTTTGATTTCTTTAAGCTCCTTGTTCAAAGGATTCACCTTCTTCTTTCTATCTAATTATTGCTTTACCCTTTTGTTTATAGAGTTTCTTCTCATTTATTTGAACCATGTCTACTTGAGATTTCATCATTCTTTCATTGATTTGCTTCTCAGTGTTTAGGTCATTTTTCAATCTTTCATTTGATCCATAAGATTTGCATGTTGAAGGGATTGGTTCTAGACCTCATTGTTTCTTCCATCCATTTTTTCTTTTATCTTGTTCCTCTATTCCAATATTTCACATAGCCTTACTAATTGATTTTCTTGTTCACTTTTGAGATTTCTTACTTCTTCTTATAGGGAACCATTCTTCTCTAGGAGTTCTTTGATTGCATCATTTTCTTCATTTGAACTGCTTCAAGGGAAATAGTCTTCAATTCTTTCTTTAATGTATTGATGATCATTCATCTAATTTGCAAGTTCCTTCCCTCTTTTAGGGATTTGAAAAGTTGCTCCTTAGCTTTCTTGAGTTGTGTAATGACCATCTCTAGATTCAACTTTTCATTTTCAATTTCCTTATTAAGTTTGAATATTTCCATATCCTTGATCTTTTCTCAAACTATTAACTTTCTCTTGAGAACCACAAAGCTCTAATACCAATTGTTGGAAATATTCAAGACTATGCTAAGTTATTGAGAGGATATGGGTGAATCAATAACTTCTAAAATTTCTACACCAATTTCAATTCTAAATCCAATAAACCATTTGACAATTAATTTATCACATTAGATCTAATTGCATGCATGTGAAACTAAAAATATAAAATCATCCTCAACACTTGAACACAATGATTTGGTGACCCAGAAACCTTCCAAAAAGAAAGTAAAATTAAGGTGGAGATGAAATCCACAAAACTTCAATACTGCAGCATAAATTTGGCCTATTAAGGCTTACAATGATCACTTCTAATGATCTACCCTATTAGGAGCAATTAAGACTACTAGGTCTAGCTTGTTAGAGGGTTTACAAATACACAATAAAGTATGCACTCTGTTAAGAGATTTAAGAAAGACTATTAAGTCTATTAAGATGAAATAGTAGATCTCTAACTTACAACTGGATTGTTGATAGAGATTCCTTGATTATATTGATCACCTTTTTGTGATAGATTTGTTGCTACTACTCCTTATGCTGATATGGCCTTCAAATCTTTACTTTTTGCTTATATTTGGATTCATACACTTGCATTTCATACTCCTTTCATTATCTTACATTTTGATGTGATACAATACATTATATATATATATATATATATATATATATATACATATATATATATATATATATATATATATATATATATATATATATATATATATATACCAATGTAAATTACAAAATTACAAATTTTTCCATCATACAAGAAAACACCAATATTACAAAGTCATCCCAAATGAAGACACTCAAGTTTTGAAGACTGACTTGGTGAAGTTTTGATACTCGACATCATCATGCACTTGTTAGAATAGAGGCTTGGTCCATACTGATCACTTCAAAGTAGTCTTGAACTTAGTTTGCATTGGTGGCTCTGTAGATACTATGTAACTTGACATAAACTAAATCACTTGGTAAACACATAAGATCAGTTTACACTAGCTAGACATTACACAAACTATGAACTCGATAGAAATTGCAATGCTCAATAACGACTAAATTTCTCAGGTTGATCTGCTAGATTGAATTTGCTCAGTTTGAACTGTTGGGCTTCATGCTAATTGAATATACTTGGTAACCACTAAAATTCTTGGTAGCTACTAGATTACATGGAAAAAAATGTAGTTGTTCAATGACCTTAGTAACAATACAAAATCTAAATAAGTGTGTGTCACTGAGAACAAACTTGACTAATATGTCAACACCCCAGAGTTTTTTTTTTTGTTGGTTATAGATTTTTGCAAAGTTACAAGTGGGATAACATGCCATTATTTCTAATGACTTGGTGCACCATGGATGCTTCAAGTCAATGGTCTTATGCATAGCAAGCTTGCATCCCCTCTAAGTTGCCAAAATTGTTAGCCAAAATGCCCCTCCACCAAATATCTAAATTTTGATGCCAAAGCCCACCTTATAGTCACGTTCCATATTTAAATATTCAAATGTCAATGGAAGTATGAAATAAATTGAATTAAAACCTTATGTATTTTCATATTTTCCTAACTTTGTTGTTGGGGCTCCTGCATTTCTCAACACTATCAAATCTTGCACAGATCTACAATGGGTGATTTCTCACTTCTTCAAAGTGAATGACCTTTACATAAAGTAAGCAAGCACGTCACTATCATGTGGTGTATGGGTCTCATTTCTTGTGAGTCACCTTTTTGACCATGATGATATTCTAGTATGAGTTGGAATACAACTAGGGTTCTATTGGTAGTCACTTTCTCACATTTTGTCCTTCATCAGACTTTCTAACAACATAAGCAAGCAATGTTATGATAAATAGACTAGTGGGTCCATTCTCCTGTGTGGGCCTCTAGGGTTTAAAAGTGGTTCCAGTTGGATGCCAAGTCATGCTGAGGTGGTTAATGAGTTGTCCATGAGCCCAAAAATTAAAAGGATTGGCATAGTAATAATGTATATTTTCATTGATCATCAACCTTCTATAGATCAATGATTAGCACTTTCCCACATCATGGAATTGTGAGAACTTTAGATGTTGTAGTGAAGAACCTAAAGCACATGTGTCTTTGTAGGCCCAAGGAGATAACAATACAGTTAACATTGGAAAGTGGGTTGGTAATTTTTTTTTATCACTATAGTTGAGTTTGAGGGTGGTTTGGTTAGTTTAAATGATATGGTCAAATGAGTAAAGATCACACGAGGTGTCTTTTATCATTGGAAAGTGGGTTGGTAATTTTTCTTGATCACTATAGTTGAGTTTGAGGGTGGTTTGGTTAGTTTAAATGATATGGTCAAATGAGTGAAGACCACACAAGGTGGCAAAAAGATAAAAGAATAATGGTCCATATGGTGCTTTTTCATTGTAGATCATGGTTGACCTAATCACCTTGCTAACTCATGATCCAAAAACAAAGGGAAGAAATGTTTTCTTGCATGATTTGATTTTCATGATCGATTCCAACCACTTTCTAATGAATTTCATGCCTAGTGAACAAAGGAAAACACTCCACCATCTTTGGTTTTATCCATCTACTTGGTCAGAGTGATTTAATGGCACCATTATATCTTCTCAAGGCTCTATTTTGGAAAAATGTTGGATTTCTTTGTATTTAAAACTGTGCCAAGATCAGGTTTTCTTTAGACCTAAATGATTGTTCTCTGCAATCTTAAATGGTAGTGGCTAAGTTTGGTTTAGGATAGAAAATATCTTAATATTTCTCTACAAGTTCACTATAAATTTCCTTAGCCTATGAATCTATATGATATTTTACTTTATCTCCTCTAGACATTGCTGTATTCTGCAAGACCTATTTTCCTCTCATTAGTGTATTGTGGGTATCTATAATATTGCATGATTGTATTTCCTTTTGGCCTATGAATGATATATAAGTGATTTCTCTTCTTTCTTATGTCATTTATTTGCTCTTTCTAATGTTCATGTGATTTTTAGATTAAAGGAAGTATGGATGTGTATATCTTTTGGTGTCATGATGGTTCAAGTGTGCATGTATGGGTGGAGATTGGTTTGAACACTCTATTATGGTGCATCACCCCTTAGGTTAGAATAGGTAAATTTTATTTCATGCATTCCTTCTCCTTTTTCCTCTCTAACAGTAGTTAGGTTCATCCTAATAGCAAAGGAAGCTAGCCTTCTCTGGAGATTCAACATCATAGTTCAAGTCCCATAGCTTGGAGATTGTTTCCATGTTTCACAAGGTTATCTTTAAGTAAAACCTTGGGAGAGGATCGGGAGGTGTGATCTCATCTGGAGAGGATTCAACTATAGCTAGAGGTAAAAGATCTTTTGGGAATGGAGAAATTATTGGATCTCCATACATCTCCCAAAGGTAGATCTAAATATCATATAAATTAGTTGATTTCATGTCATCAAGTGAATTCATAACCTCCATATCCATATATAGAAAGAGAGCATGATAAATGATGGAACTAGTGTCACCATTGTATGAAAGTCCTTTCGCATATGGTAATGCATTATTTTGACTAAGATAAGTGAGAACCAATCAACTCTAAAACTTATAGTTTTGTGTTGTCAAGGTAATTAAATCTTCCTCATCCATGATGTACTTATCAATGAAGCCCCCAAAAAGAGAAAAATTAATCAACCCCCCCAATAAAAGATTTTGGCACTTTATGCATAGTGTGATTATAATAGCCAATTTAGGGCATATTTCTAAAAGTAGTATTTCTATCCATAGAAGCCTATAATCTCATTATAGATCTAGAAAGTAGACAAAAGATTATGTAGTTTCAAAAAAAAAAAAACCTGATTATGTGTCTAGATGAGCCTATACTAAGCATTTGAAGTGGCAAAAATCAAGATTTGTGACTTGTAGAAAAATTTAGGAGTAGAGAGCTCAAATATCCTACACCAATGTGTAGATCAAAAAATTCTACCCCAAAAAAAACAAATAGCTTGCAAAAAGGAGTTCGTATGAGGGAGATATTATTGTTTCAAAATCACCTCTGTTATTTATTTTTCTGAATTGCCATCACTATGTCTCCAAAAAATCAATTGACCCTAAATTTCACCTCAGATGTCTGATATTGGTGAAGAAAAAGTTGATATGGGGTCTTTTTGACATTTTGAATATGATGGACATATTTGATTTGCACTAGCAAGCTCCAATGTTGTTTTACAAAAAATCTCTCCTCTATAGGCCTAATGGCCAAAAAAAAATTAGACAAAATATGCAAATCCAAAAATTAATGTAGAGAAATTACAGACTAAAATAATAAAATATAAAAATATTCAAATTATATTTAGAGGTCTAAAATGATTAGACAAAATTTACAAATCAAGCCTTTGGGTACTAGTTTGCAAATTTTTTTTACCTCAAATTCAACTATGGCCTAGGGTAGATGAATTTATAGTCAAATTTCACCGAATCGACATTTCAGATGCAATGGAGAGGTCTACTTTGGCTCTAGATGCTCCCAATGACTACAATACTTTAGATCTAGGTCGAGGTGCTGAAACAATTATGGTCTCAAATGACTATGTCAAGAGAAATTCTCCAAGCTCTGATACCATGTAAGAATTTGTTATATCTATGATAGCAAATAAGAATTTTCCTTAGGGAAAAATGATGAAGGCGCAAGCCACAACCAAAATAAATGAAACTAGAAAAAGGGGAATATTATTATCAATAAAAATTGCTACTACATTCAACACATGTAAATGGAGTCAAAGGCATGCCTTATGGGCTTACAATGGTCAGATCCTGGAGAAAAATCCTCCTCACAGTACCTTCTCCCAAAATCCACCAAGAACTGCCTTTACATTGCTAGAAATGTTCTTAAATAAATCACAATTAGGTTTAGGGTTAGGATTCATTCTAGAATATACCATTTGGCATCCACTACCAAAATAGAAGGTTGTAGAAATCACATTAGAAGCTGGTCTAAAATTAGAAGAATCCAGAAATGGTAGTCCAACTTCCTAGAGGAATAACTTTTGATCTAGGACTCTGATTGATGAACTATTTATATTTCTAGAAAGCTCTTAAAGAACTTTATAGCCCTATGGAGATATTTTCTTGTCCCTCATTTTTTAGGCCTATATGAGGTCATTTAGTGCCTCAAATCTGACTTGGAAGCACTCTTAAGAGGTCTCTAGGCAACTTAAAATTGCAATAACTTTCAAACCATAAAACTTTTTGACCTGATTCTTTTTCTAGAGTGTTTTAAATTATAGATATAATCATTACTCCAACTTAAACCCTCTAATTCATCATAATTATGAATCAATTACTAAATAACCCATTTTCTACATTGGCACATATCCCAAGGTGCTCATAAACTCTAACCCAAAAAACCAATAGTGGAAGTATGAGAGTTGGAATTTTTAATCACTCAAATGGGTATCCAGAAATGAAAACACTTTACACAAAAACTAACACCAACCATATTTTTGGGTGATATAGGATTACCCTTACACCACTAGATGCTCTTGCATCAGATAGCCAAGGTAGATTGAAAATTGACCCTATCACTTTATAGCTAGTAGAGGAAAACCCAAATGGGAAATATCCATTGTGGATATCCAACTTGAGTCTTCTATTGGTTGTCCTTTCCACTTCACCAAGTATTCTTCATACTGCCTATTTCTAGTACTCTGGCCCACTCAACTATCTAGAATGTCTTCAATCTCTTCCTTCACCAAAGTAGGAATTGGACATGGCTTCAACATCAACCCCTCATCTACACCATCATCATGATATTTTGTTAAGTCTACAATCTTGAAGATGGAGAAATGTGAATCCCATTTGGCAACTCCACCTCATATACATTTCCTTATTCATGTTTTTTCAAAATTTTGCAAGGACCAAATTTTTTCATCTTCAGCTTGTTGTAGGTACCCAGTGGAAATCATTCCTTCCTCAAGTATACCATAACCAGATCCCCTACTTGGAACTCCTTATGTCTCCTCTTTGGATTTGGCCTAGCCTTATACTATTGGTTCATCTTGGTAATATGTGAATGTACCTCCTCATGTAGATTCTTGACATGTTCAACAAATTCTTTAACCTTAGCAATTCTCCTCTCCCCCTTGCTCCATCTTTCTCACCTTTGGTGCAGTCCCTTGACTATTCCCATACACAATTTGGAATGGTGATCTACTAGTACTCCTATTTAAAGAATTATTATAAGAAAATTTTTCTTATGGTAGAATCAAATCCCATCCCTTGGGCTTATCTCCCAGTAAACACCTCAGCAAATTTTCTAGACTTCTATTTACCACTTCTATTTGTCTGTCAGTCTATGGATGATGTGTAGAACTAAACTTCTTTTCCATCCTCAAATTCTTCCACAAAGTCCTTCAAAAATACCACACAAATTTTGTATATCTATCAGAAGCAATACTCTTTGGGAGAGCATGTAGTCTCACCACTTCTTTAAAAAAAAAATCTACAATACATATTGCATCATGAGTCTTGTGGCATGGAATGAAATGCTCCATCTTGGAGAACCTATCAACCAACACAAATGCTAAGTTATTACCCCTTTGTGTCCTTGACAATCCAAGAAAAAAATCCATACTTAAGTCCTCCTAAGGCTTCGATGGAATATGCAATGGCTAATAGAGTCCACAAGTTTGACTAAATCCTTTGGTTGCTTGACATACTTGACAACTTTGCACAAACGTCTTCACATCCTATGATAATTGAGGCCAAAAATAATGTTCTCTAATAATGGCAATAGTCTTATCCCAACCAAAGTGTTCTACCATTCCTCTACTATGTTTCTCCTTGATCAAGTTCTCCCTCATAGAACTCCTTGGAATACATAATTGACTACTCTTGAACAACATACCATCCTAAATCAAATAATCTAGCCACCTAGTCCTATTTAGAGTAACAGGTTCCTTACAAGCCTTCCATGGTTTAGTGGAATCAGGATTATCAAGGTATAGATTCTTGAGTTCATCAAACCCAACCACATCAACCTACATTACTGTTAGCAACAATCATCTCCTACCCAATGCATTTGCTACCCTATTAGACCTTCCACTTCTATGTTTCAACACAAATGTATAGCTTTGCATGAACTCTACCCATTTCAAATGTCTCTAATTGAATTTACCTTGGCTATTTAGGTACTGCAATGCCTCATGATCAATATAAAAGACAAATTATTTTGTTAATAAATAATGCCTCCATTTCATTAAGTCTTGAACTATTGCATAGAACTCATGATCATAAACATAATACTTCTTCTTTGCATCATTGAGTTTTTCACTAAAGTAGGCAATAATCTTACCTTCTTGGCTCAATATAGCCCCAATAGGACTGTCACTAGCATCACAATCCACCTAGAACACATTACTAAAATCAGGAAGTGCCAACATAGGTTGCTCTATCACCTTCTTCTTTAATAATTCAAAACTCTTTGTAGCTCCTATAGTCCACTTGAATTCTTTTCAATTCCCCCTATCTATTTCAGTAAGGGGTGCACATATGCCACTGAAATTTCTAATGAACCTCCTATAAAAACTAACCATACCATGGAATTACTTCACCTCAGTAGCAAACCTTGGAATAGGCCATTCTAGGATGGCCTTTACTTTTTCTAGATCCATTTTGAGACCTTCAGCCGATACAACAAACCCCAAATAGACTAACTCCTTATTGATGAAGCTACATGTCTTCAAATTAATCAACAATTTCTCTTCTTTCAACCTTTCTAGGAAACTATGAATGTGCAATAAATTTCATCTGAAGACTTGCAAAAAATTAAAATATCATCTAGATAGACAATAACAAATTTTCCCAAGAATTTCTTTAGTACCTCATTCATAAGCCGCATAAAGGTGCTTGGCATGTTGGTCAGTCTAAAGGGCATGGATAACCACTGACATAGGCCCTCCTTGGTCTTGAATGTAGTCTTCCATTCATCTCTCTCTCATATCCATATCGAGTGATAGCCACTCTTGAGATCTATCTTTGTGAAGTACTGAGCTCCACTCAAACAGTCCATAAGATCTTTCATTCTTGGCAAAGGGAACTGATACTTGATGGTTATTCTATTTATAGCCTAAGAGTCTATACACATTCTCCACTCTCCACCCTTCTTTTGTGTAAGCACTGTAGGTACTACACATGGACTCAAGCTCTCTTGAATCAAACCTTTCCTTAACAACTCCTAAACTTGTTTATTTAGCTCCTCAGTTTTAGTAGGAGTCATCCTATGAGCAGCATTATTAGGAAAAATAGCTCCAATGATTAAATCTATTTGATGACTAAATTACCTTATTGGTGGCAACCCTTCTAGAACATTATCAGAGATGACATCTCCATACTCACTTAATAGGCTTAAAACTCCAAGTGGATTTTTGCTACTACCTTCCTTATCTTTTCTAGGAATCAAAGCATAACAGATATGTTGATGTTTCATGCCATTCAAAAAAATTCTTCCATCAACAAGACATACCCTAGCACTATTGGATACCTTTTCACCTTCCTTTATCAAGGGCTTCAATTTGTGGTGAATTCTATCCTTTGTCAAAGAGTATGTATTTGCATGACCATCATGTACAACATGCGTAGCAAACTACCACAACCTTCCCAAAAATAAATGGAAAACATCCATTGGAATGATGTCATAGAGAACTTTATCATGGTAACTCCCAATCTTGAACTTCACTAGATATTATTCACTAGTCAAGACCACCCAAGAAATCTGATAGGGTTGGGGGTGTTTCTCCCTCTTGAGATTTAGCTTTGAGACCATGTCTTCTAATACCAAGTTGTTAGTGCTTCCACCATCAACAATCACATCACAATATTTGCCCTCACACTTGCACCTAGTATGAAACAAACTACTCTTTTTTCTAGGTTCAATCTCACTTCTTAGTAAGACCCTTTCATTTAATAGAACCTCTCCTATTTTTGCATCATTTGAATGTGATGAGTAAGCATCCTCATCCACATGAGCAACCCTTGCTTGACCATCAGATCTCCTATCTATCCTTCCTTGGCATTGAGTGCATTCAAAGGCACGATGATCTTCTTCATTGAAATGAAAATAGGTACCATAGAAGCCTCCTCTTTGTGAACCTTGTCCATGTCCTCTACCTCTTCCTGTTTGATATCCAAATTTTTGATTATGGGAGTGGTTGAAACCCTGATTCCTCTGGTTTTGGCTAGTACCCACATCTTAATTTTTCCTATGATTCTCATTTCAGCCTCCAAATGACTTGCCACCACCCCTTCCTCCTTGAGCATGCCCTCTTTTCCTTCCATCAAACCTTTTGTTTAGCTTCTCCTCAACTAGCAAGGAAAACTAGTATGCCTTTTTAATGCTAGTCATTCTAACCAGACTTAACTCCTCTTAAATGCTAGGTCTTAACCCACTATGGTAATGAGAAACCTTCTCCTTGTTTTCTTTTGCATGCTTTGTTGTAATAAGGACTCAGTAAAATTCCTCTATATATTACTAGATAGATTTTCCTGCTTGCTTTAACCCTTGCATTTTCTTGAACAAATCAAACTCATAATCAACAAGAATGAACTACTTTTTTAGTTTGTCCACCATGTGATCCCATCTTGTGATTTTCTCCTTTTCTCTTCTATTTCTTTCCAGTTGAATCTCTTGCCACCAGATTTTGGCATGGCCTTTCATTTTGACCTTTGCAAACTTAACCCTATCTAGGTCCTCGATATCCTCATACTCAAAATATTCCTCTAGTTCATTGATCTAGTCTATTAACTCATCCAAGTTTAGACTTCCCAAAAATATACCCACATCAATTTTAGGTCTTTTCCAAGCTTATAAATGGCCCTAAAAAGCCTCTCCTCTACTTACTTTAGGACTTCTCCATCTCCTTCCCCTTATAGCCTAATATTTCCTTCTTCTTCATTTTCTTCCTCACTTTCATTGCCTATAGTAACATTCATCCCTGTACGGATCTCCTCATGCAATGCTTGGACTTGTCTCTAGAGGGCTCTAACTTTAAGAGTAACAACTTCAGCCCTTCTACCATGCTACCTTCATGGAGGCATCTTCTTGTCTCAAACCCACAACCACATAGTCCTAGTGTAAATTACCTCATAGTTGGTGCTCTATCTACACACTCAGGAAAACTTGCTCTGATACCAGTTGATGAAGGCACAAGCCACAACCAAAATGAATGCAATAGAAAAAGGGGAATATTATTATCAATAAAATATACTACTACATTTAGCACATGTAAATAGAGTCAAAGGCATGCCCTATGGGCTTACAATGGTTAGATCCTTGAGAAAAGTCCTCCTTATAGTACCTTCTCTCAAACTCCACCAAGAACCACCTTTACATTGCTAGAAATGTTCTTAAATAAGCTCCAATAAGGTTTAGGGTTAGGAATAAATTCTAGAATATTCCATTTGGAATCCACCACCAAAATAGAAGGTTCTAGAAATCACATTAGAAGCCAGTGTAAAATTAGAAGAATCCAGAAATGGTAGTCCAACTTCTGGGAGGTGTAACTTTTGATCCGAGACTCTGATTGATGAACTGTTTACATTTCTAAAAAGATATCAAAGTGATTTATAGAGCTATGTAAAATATTTTCTCATCTCCCACTTTTTGGGCCCATATGAGGTCATTTAGTGCCTCAAAAATGACTTGGAAGCACTCTTAGGAGGTCTCTAGGCAACTTAAAACTACAATAACTTTCAAACTATAAAGCATTTTGACCTGATCCTTTTTTGTAAAGTATTTTAAACTACAAATATAATCATACCTCCAACTTACACCCTCTAACTAATCATAATTATGGCACAATTACAAAATAACCCATTTTCTACATTAGCACATATTCCAAGGTACTCAAAAACTCTAACCTAGAAAACCAATAGTGGAACTATGATACTTGGAATCTTTATTTGACCCAAATGGGTATCTATAAATAAAAACACTTTAAATAGAAGCTAAAACCAAGCATATTTTTGGGTGATATAAGATTTCCCTTACACCACTAGATGCTCCTGCATCACAAAATCATCCAAGATCAAGGAACTCAAGCACAAGCACAATAGTAGACGAACAAGGTATGATTAGAATAACAATATCCAAAATTGATTTATTGTCATTCAATTTTCATTCATGTCATGTTCAAGTACACTAGGAGTGCCTAAATATAAAGGGCTTTGGAATGCTTCTATAATGCCTAGGAGTTAGCACACTAAGAAGTCTTACAACCAAGCACATGTCCCCTAAAACTAGATTATCCTCCATTAAGCATAGGAGTAAGTGCAAAGATGAGAGGATAAGCCTACAAAGGTGTAGCATGTAAAATTATGTTGTAGACACCACATGCTAAAATAAGAGTGTGAATAACCATGTTGTCTACATGACAACTTAGTTAATTATACAAACTCTAGTGTTGTAGACACGATGTGTTGAATTAGAGTTTCTTACTCCAGTGTTGTCAAAAAGACAACTCATAAGAGTATGCAAACACCTAGGTGTCAAACTAATAAATAATAAAATAATGCATTGACCTAAGTAAACTTAAGTAAAGTGTAATAAGTAAATACTTATTTACACCAAAAGAGATCAATCCTTGATTTTTTGTAGAATATCTAAACTACTCTATAAGAAATGTTTCCTATAACATAGTTTTTCATACTACTGTGGCACATCTTGTAACCCAATGTTATAGCTAAAAATCTCAATTTAGGGCTTGGAATTTCATTTATAGTGCAACCCATTCCATCTTGTTTTGTTTTCCTTCTAGTTAATAAATTTTTTTCCTCCTTGACACAACATTTATTGATAGATAGTAAAAACCCGATGAGTTGAACCCAATTACCCTCTAAACTAAGGCCTTTGTGATCCTATATAATTTGTCTAAGCATACATACTATTAATGAATTTTGAAAAGAACAAACCTTACCCATTTCTTGTAGAATAAATTAGGTATTTCCATAGTTTTTCTTAATGTTGAATCCACTAGGTCTTTATGGTCTTGTTATAGGGCTCCTTATGAGAAAAATGTATCATATAGTTCTCTTATATCCTTATTATTGACATCTTGATTCTTGACTTCTAGATATGCACTTATATCTTTCATAAGGATGACATCGTCATGTAGAGATGATAGTGCAATTTCATCTTCAATACATCCTTCCCTTTTGCTATGATTCCTTAATACTTAGAGTGACATTTTTTCCTATTACTAATCAAATTCACCTTTTTGATTTCCTTTGTCATTATTTTTTCTTAATTCAAGATTATTTAATGATCACTATGAGAGATTCCTCTTGTAGATGCTATTCTCGCATTCTTCTCTTCTCGACTCTAAGAGTTTTGCAATATGATGACACTAGTGATATCATAATTCAAAGTGTCAAATGATTATTGATCCTTGTATTTATGCCACATAATTGTACTGTAGGATTTACAGTGGTGTACAAAAGGTTTTTACCTACTAAGTGACATATGTCATTAGTGATTTCAGTGATTTTGTAAGGGCTACTTTTTACCACCTTGATCATCCATCAATAGGTTATACTTTATACAACATCAACACTTGTCTTTTTCTTATAACTACTAGTTTTTGTTTAGTGGACCGGTTTCTCATTATTTTCCTTTACCTTCTTGTTGGAAATGTAAGAGATTAATTGAGAGGGGAGGGGTGAATAAATTACTACAAAAAGAAATCCATGTCTCTTAGATGTCAATACAAACTTCCACTAATCATGCAATACTGAATAGCTCGGTTAACACTAGAATATTACTGATGCTCGATTAATGAAGAAATCTTAAGGTCTATTAATTTGTTTAATCCTTTGGTAAATATAAAGAATAATAAAATAACATGAACATAGATGGCACCAAGATTAACATGGAAACCCAATTTGGGAAAAACCATCTTGTAGCTAGTCACAATTATTTTCACTCTTATGAAGTGAGCCTTGTTAGGAGCCAAGCCTATTAAAGGTTGCAAAACTTACTATTAAGTATGCCCTTGTTAGATGATTTAGATCACCCTATTATGAGTGGCTAGGTTAGAGGTCTTAAAAAAACTTCAATCTTGAAATGTCATCTTGTTAGAGGATTTACCAAATGACTATTTTGTCAACTCTATTAAGAGATTTATTTACTACTACAATGGTTAGAAAGTAACAACAATTTGACCTTATTTATGAAGAAAAATTCTTTGTAGATTAAGATCTCTATTCTATCTTCATCTCTAGATCATAATTAGATGTTCTTTGTAGTTTATCTTCCACACTTTCTTGCTCTTCCTTTCCTTTCTCACATATCCATCTTATTCACATTCCACTTCTTACGCATTATCTTATAATGCAATGAAAGGTAGGTAAATACCCATAGGAGATGTCCTAGCCCCTAGCAAATAACCACACTATGGAAAGACAAGAAAAATGCAAGATTAGATACCAAATCACAACTCTTAATTCATATAGTAACTAATTACATACAATGTGTTAGGCTATAAGGCCTTCCTAGTTATAGCTAATTACAAAGCAAGTAATAGTTCAATAAGATCAATTAAGATCCAATCCAAATCCTAGCTAGTTAAGATCCACACTTTGGTACAAACCTCCAAGGAATATGTAAACATGTTCTTGCAAGCCCACCAAGCAATCTCCCTGTTTCCCAAGCTACAACTACTAGCCCTTCAAAGTTCGTTCCTCCACTTCATCCTCTTCTCCAAGATTGATGACTAATTATTCACTCCTATGAATGAATGAATTCCTAAATACTCCTAAATACCCCCTACTTATACCCAACTAAGCCACGAATTTGGCCTACCCCATTACAAATTAAAATAAGCCCTTATATTGAATACATGTTTTGCCACAAGTTAGTCTCTAATAGACATTAAATACCAAATTCTTTAAAATTCTTACAACTCAAATCAAATGCACATAAAAGAGGCAAAAAAGACCCAAATAGGTCTACACAAACTCCCAAATTGATCCACATCATAATCACATTCTATATAGACTAAATGCACCAATAACTCTAGTTGACACCAACACAATTTTGAGTGTCAACAAACTTCCAAGCATTGCTAAGCAACCAACACATGTCGAGTAGCACAAATTTTGAGCTCCTTCAATGACTGACCACCACAATGATTGAGCTCCTTTAGTGTTTGAGCACCTTAGTCAATACTACATCTAATTACATTATGCTATCACTTGGTCAATACTACAACTAAACACTTAGTTTACATTACACCTTCTTCAATGCCTGACCACTAGGTCAATGCTACTCATCTTCGATGCCTGACCACTCAATCAATACTACAATCCTTGGATGCCTAATCACTTAGTCAACACTATGAGCATGAATCCATTCATTAACCAATTGCTCGATTAATATTAGAAAGTCATAATTACCTAACTAATCGGACACTACAATCCTTGGATGCCTAATCACTTAGTCAACACTATGAGCATGAATCCATTCATTAACCAATTGCTCGATTAATATTAGAAAGTCTTCATTACCTAACTAATCGGATAATATTAACATATACAATGTTAATACTACAAAATCTACATTGCTTAGTTAATACTAACATTTGTGTAAATGTTAATGAAAATATATAACTGAATAGTTCTTTCCAACAAACTCCCTCTTTAGAATTGATGGCAACATAACATGTCAATATAAGCTAACAAAAATACAAGCAAATAGATAATATCCTTAGTTTCATTCTGATTCACATCCATACTTAGCTCCCTCTTAGATTCTATTTCAATTTGTCTGTGTCATTTTCTTGTCACTATTCTTCTATTATTTACTCCCTCTTGGTTGTGCATTCCATCATCTAAATATCAAGAGTCTCCCTCTTTCTCATTAATGCTAACTTTCTTCAATCTTCTATGTTCACACTAAAATCTCCCTTTTCTCATCAATTTCCAAAGGATATAAAATTTTAAGTTACAATGTACCTTTTTACTAATTCACATGCAATATGCTCTGCATTTGACACCTAAAGTGTGACACTTTGCATCAACTTGATTGATCTTTAAGGGAGCTTGGTTGATGCCACAATATCTTTTGCTTTAGTGAGCATCAGATAGGGGAATAACCCCTAGTTTACCTCTTAGATACATAAATTCATCCTTGGGTAAAGCGTTAGTAAATATATCTTCTATCTGCTCCTTGGTGTTCACATATTCCAATTTCACCTCTTTGTCTTGAACCAATTCCCTTAGGAAATGATATTTGATTGCAATGTGTTTTTTCTCTGAGTGCATCACATGATTTTTGGATATATTAATTTCACTAGTGTTAGCACAATAGATAACCACTAGCTCCTTGATTTCTTCCTTTGTTCTTGACATCAATTTCTTGATCCACATTATGTTAGAACAATTAACTACTACAACAACATACTCTGCTTCTGTTGTGAATTGAAAAATACAATTCTTCTTCTTGCTTGTCCAAGACACTAGCCTCTTTCCAAGAAGGAATTCTCATTCACTAATACTTTTTCTCTCAGCAATACTTCCTTCGAAATCTACATTAGAAAACAATCTTAACTCAAGATTTTCTTATTTCTTGTACCATAACCAATAATCTTTAGTTCCATTTAGATATCTAAAAATTATTTTGTCTATCATCATGTGGTTTTCTTTAAGATTACAAAAAAGCTTGCAACTATGCCAACTACTAATGCAATATCAGGTTTGGTGTGAACCATAAACTAAAGTTTTCCTATCATTGATCTATAAGTAGTCTGATTGGCCTCCTTTGAATCATCATTCTCTAGGAATTTATGTCCAATATACAGAGGTTTCCCAATTAGTTTGGAGACTTCCATTCCAAATACTTCCAATGTTTCCCTCATGTATTTTTATTGAGTGTTAATTATCCCATCCTTCATTTTATGAACTTCAGGACCCACAAAATTTTTTATTTCTCCAAACATAGAAATTTCAAATATTTTCCTCATTTCTTTAGCAAAGGACTTGCATAAAATCTCATGTCCTCTAAATATGATATCTTTGCAATTACTTTTGCAAGGAATATTTTATCTTTTGGTCCTTCCTTGATGTAAAAATATCTATTATCATTTGTCTTTTCAAAACCAATTTTTACTATATATCCATGTAGTCTTTCATACCATGCTCTAAGAGTTTGCTTTAATCCATATAAGGCTTTATAAAGTTTACATACCATGTTTATTTGTCTTGGATGAATGAAACCTTCACATTTTTCAATGTAGACTTCTTCTTAGAGGGCTCCATTCAAGAAAGATAATTTGACATCCATTTGATATACTTTGAATCCTTTTTGTTCTACATAAGCTAGAAGAGTTCTGACTCCAAGTCTTGCAATAGGGGAAAATATTTCCCCATTATCAATACCTTCTTCTTCAGCATAAGCTATGCATACAAGTATTGCCTTGTTTCTTATTACTTCTCCTTTCCCATTCAACTTATTTATGAATATCCATTTTGTACTACTCACATTTTTATCCTTGGGTATAGGAAGAAGAGACTAGGTTTTATTCTTTTCTATTTTCTCTACCACTTCATTCATTTCCTTTATCCAATTTTCATTTTCTAGAGCATCTTTTATAGATCTAGGCTCTCATTCACTAAGTAAACATGTAACTTTTAATTTGGTTCTTGGAAATATGCCTTCTATCTCTCCTCCAATTATTTGATTAGGTGTATGATGCCTTGTAACAATTTTTGCAAGCCTTGGATCTTTCTTACTTGATTTCAAACTTAATTAACTTGGTTCTCCAAGATCTTAATCCTTTACTTGGGCTCCTCTAGCTGATTTTTTTGTAACTTGGATTGTACTTCCTATAAATTAGGTTGCACTACCTAGGGCTGCAACTCAGGTTGAACTAATTGTGACTCAGGTGCCTTAGTCTATGACTTGGGCTGAATTGCTAGTGAATTGCTAGGTATACTTAGTTGTTGATTTGCTTCAACCTTCCAAGGTAAAGTCTTATGTTCTTCTTAATAATAGAAAATCTTTCTATAATCTTCAAGCTATTCATTGATATATTCTTCACTTCTTTCTGCAAACTCATTAATATTTACATGGGCACTTTCTATGACTTTGTGAGTAGTAGGATTCAAACATTTGTATGTCTTGCTTTTATTGGAGTATCCTAGGAATATTCCTTCATCACTTTTTTCATCAAGATTTCCTTTCCTTACATCTTTGAAGATATCACATTTTCTTCTAAATAATCTAAGATGACAAACATTGGGCTTGTAACCATACAATAATTCATAAAGTGTTTTGTTTGTACTTTTCTTCATTTGAACTCAATTCAGTGAATGGATTGTTGTGCAAATTGCTTCTCTCCTATATTTTGGTATACCATGCTTCTCTATCAATAGTGTCCTTTCACGTTCCATGATGGGTCTATTTCTTCTTTCTTATTTTCCATTTTGTTTTGGAATTGTAGGTACTAATGCATGTCTTTTGATTCATCTTTCATTGTAGAACTCATTGAATTCATTTGAGGTTAATTCTCCTCCTCTATCTAATCTTATACATTTTGGATTTTTCCATGTTTCCTTCTTAACTCTAGCAAAATACCATTTGAAATTTTGAAAAGGATCAGATTTATCCTTCAAAAATATTATAGTTACCATTCTAGAATAATCATCAACAAACAAAATGAAATATATATCTCCACAATAACTTTCTACACCTATTAACCCACAAAGATCTATGTGAACTAGTTCAAAAACTTCTTTAGAATTGTAGTAATTACTTTTGAAACTTCTTTTACTCATATTACCAATTTGATATTGTTTGGACATGCCCACCTCAAGTTCCTTCAAATAGGTCATGTCTCTTACTCTATGGTTCTTTCCTATGGTGATCAGATTATCAAAGTTAACATGACACATTCTTTTATGCCATAGAAAAGTTTACTCCACTTGGGATAATAAAAAAGAACTTTCATTGAGATCTAGGTAAATCAAATTTCCTTTTGTTTGATTTCCATTTCCAATTGGTTTTCCTTTTCCATCCAATAGTTTAGCTTTTCCATTCACAAATTGAACTTTGTATCCTATATTGTTCAACTATGCTACACTGAGTAGATCATGTCTTAATCCTTCAATCCAATAGGCATTCTCACATTAAATTCCATCAATTCATGTTATTATTTATTTTCCCTTTACATAACATGGTTCATTGTTTCCAAATCTAATACTTCCACCATCATAGTGTTCCAGATGTTCAAATCTAGTCTTATCACTAGTCATGTGATGAGAACAACTACTATCTATGATTCATGTATCATTTTTTCTAGCATGAGAGATAATTTCCATCTTTTCATTTTCCTCATCATTAGATTCATCTTTAATAATAATATAAACTACTTCATCTTCATCATTATCTCTATCAGAATCTTTTGCAATGTAATATGATTTCTTACTTTTTCCTTTTTAGTCATTGTATCTTTTAAAGTATTCATTTCCTTTCAACTTTTTGAACTTATTTTCATCTCTATCTTACTTGTTTGGACACCTTGAGAAATTTATTCAACTTATTCACATGAAAAGAAAATTAATGGAATCTTTCCTCTAAATTTTCCTTTTCCTCTTGCTACTCTTTTTGCTAAAAGAGCTTCAATTGGCTCAAGATCTTCATTTGAATCATCTTCTTCTTCACTATCAACTTGTTTGCATTTTGAGTTTATGCCTTTTCTACCAAGGGTTAGTTTTTCTTTGATTGTAGATTCAAGATTTTTAAAAGGAGCATAATTATCAAAGTTATCCAACTCAAAAGTAGTCAATCTTCCCATAAGAGTATCTAACATTGAATCATGTGCTAGATTACATCTCATCTCTTGAATCATTGAAACTTTAATTGCATAAATAAGAAGAAAAGTTCTTAGTACCTTGTTGATTACTATTTTATCATCAATTATACCTCCTACAACTCTGATTGCACTTCCACTTTCTTTGACCCTTTCACTATAATGGATAATGTTCTCACCTTCTTTAATATTTATTTGATCAAACTTACCTCTTAAAATTTCCATCTTATCTCTTTGCACATTTTTGTCACCTTCAAAGACTTGCTTCATCTTTTCCCATATGTCAACTGTAGTAGGACAATCTTTGACTTCATCAAACTTAGAATAGTTCAAAAAGGATGCACTATCAATCATAATAATATTGTGATTCTTTGGCTCTTTTATTTACTCCACATGTATAGGCTTGGGTAGTGGCACATATTTATTTTCCAAGTAGAGCATACCAACATCACTGGTGCTCGATATATTTAGTTTTATCAATTCTTTCCATGCTAAAAGAATTTCTCTATTAAGGTTACAAATATTCCTTTTATAAGAAATCTTGATCTGTAGCTTACGTCCTTAAAGCCTTTGCCTACAAGAACCAACTTCTTTGATACCAATTGTTGGAATTTTAAGGGAGTAACTACAAAAACAAATTATTGTCCCTTAGATGTCAATACAAACTTCCATTAATCATGCAATACTAAAGGGCTCAGTTAACACTAGAATATTATTGATGCTTGGTTAACAAAGCAATCTTAAGATTTATTAATCTATTTAATCCTTTAATAATTTAGTTTCTAAAATATAAAGCATAATAAAATTACATGAACATAGATGACACCAAGATTTAATGTGGAAACCCAATTTGGGAAAAAATCACCTTTAACTTAGCCACAATAATTTTCACTCTTCTAATGTGAGCTCTGTTAGGAGCCAACCTTGTTAAAAGTTACAAAACATACTCTTAAGTATGATCTTATTAGAGGATTTAGATTACCCTATTAGGAGTGGCCTAGTCAGAGCTCTTCAAAACACTTAAATTTTGAAATGCCACCTTGTTCAAGGATTTACAAAATGACTATTAAGTCAAATCTATTAAGAGATTTCTTTACTACTATAATGGTTAGAAAGAAACAACAATTTGACCTAATTTATTAAGTAACTTTCTTTGCATATTTAGATCTATGTTCTACTTCACCTTGGGATCCTTCCTGATCAAATTTTCTTTTCTCTATCTTGCCTTCATTCACATATCCATCTTATTCACATTCCACTTCTTACACATTATCTTCTCAACTTGACCTTTCTTATATATCATAAGCTAACAAAATTTTTCTTGGATACCCTTGCAACACATCAATAAACATCCAAATAGTCAACCTCAATTAATTAAATATTTGAGAATTACATTTTGATGTCACTCAGTTAACACTAGAACCAAACACTCAATTGACACTATGACTTCTTCAATGCCTGAATACTCACTCAATATGACACACCTTTGATGCCTAACTACTTGGTCAATAGCATAAGTAAGAGTCCATTAATTAACTAATTTCTTAGTTAATATTGAGATATAAAAAGTTATTACTACAAACTCTACATTTCTTGGTTAATACTAGCATTTCTGTAAACAACAATAACAATAAATAATTGAAGAATTATTTCCAACAATTTTAACTCCTCTAAGATTTGTAGGATTATTCAGTTTGTGAGGTATCACCATTGGCCAGTGAGTTTTCAACCTCATTTGGCTTTATTTGATCTATTTCAATCCTCTTCATCCACTTGGTGGTGAATTCCTTTTCTAGATTTTCCATGGTAATGGTCTTGTCCTTTTTTATTAGTGCTTTAATTTATTTTTCTTCTACACACATTTGAAGTCCCTTGAAAGATTACCTATTTTTTAGAATATAAAAAAGGGTCATTTTCATACCTTTCCATGGTCTAGTACTATTCCTTAGGTATATCCTCAACTTGCATTAAGTGTTAGGATGAACTTCATTTCCATAGGTCATGTAGACTAGTACAAGAAACCCATCCCTTCTAATGAGACTCATTTCCTTTGGAGACCTTGGAATGGCTTGAGCTCTTTTTTTGCATTCTTCTACTTTATACCCATACTTGTAGCAATAGTAGCAACATCTATCTAGATTCTATTCCCATTAAAATGAGACATACATTGTTGTGCTAAATGGCCATAGGGATGGTAGTTGTTGTAGTACCCTTTTTTGGTACATTATTGAATATGTGTGTTGGTAAACAGATTTTTCTTTTCAATTTGACTCTTAAATGCTTGAATCTGTGAGAAATAATTTGATACCAATAGTTGGATAATATATCATTAGGTTGATAGATTTCCTCTGAATTGAAAGGTACAACTCCCTTATGAATGATACCTAATGAATCTTGTTGTATTCCTAAATGAACTGGGTATGTTCTTAACTTGAGAATGGAACAGGAAACCCAAGCTAGCCCTAGACAAAAGTAAATTAGAAAATGAATCCAATTTTAAACCTAGCAAACCTTAGGAATTCACATTTCCCATGAGTTCCAGACATTGGTAATGCAATATGAATGTTATTTTTGCAAATGTAGTGCCAAATGAAATGAAAGAGAAATCTAACTAATCCCAATTCCTATAATAGGAATGTCTGCAAATACTCAAATCTAAAACCTATTCATTATTTAACACAAGATGCAAGATGATGCCAAAAACTAAATACAACAATACTTTGATTGATTATAATCAGAGAAGAAATAACTAAATGCTCTGATTCAGAATAAAACCCTTGTTGCTTCGAACATCACAAATAAGAATTCTCAAATTTTATTTTCTCATAGCTTATGCTAAATCTATTACAAAATCTTAACATGCATAATGAGAATGTAGAAAAAAAAACTTCTTCCCCCTACTCCTGCTCTCTATCTCTCATAGAAAAAGAAGAACCCTGCTCTCATTACGTAATTTCTTATTTAACATATTCTATTCCTAGTGGTGACCTTTTAGTTGGCAATATAACTCATTCTTTTAGAACACAAAGGACAATTGAAAGGTTCATCTTCATTTTGTAATAATATTCTTCTCTTTCCCTTTTCAAATCTCTTTTCCCCTATAGATAATTCGCAATCATATGAAGGAAGGTAGCTTAAAACATGGCATGTGCTAACAAGTGTATTCCAAGTGTAATTTGGAGAGAGATATGTGGAATAAATTTCTTGTGGAATCCTTCATCGTGATGGTCACAAGATATTCTTGAAATCTATCCTACTCTTTAATGGTCATCCTCAGAGACATCATTCTGTCAAACAATTCACCTACACCTTATATTTCTTTATTCCCATGCTTGAACACACTCGTGTAATATGCCTAGTGATTCTTGGTTTTGCAAGATTTTTCTCCTATGATCCAAATTTGGACAATGTTTGATGCTCATCTAATCAAAATAATTCATTTCTTATGTAGTCATGGGGGTCTTCCATTTTGCTATCAGCATTTGGTCAAACATTTGGACCATATCCTATTTTCTGCAATCTTCATGATTCATCTTCATTGTGCAAATAAAACTCAATGAATGTTCTTTTTTGTCTTTTGAAACTTTTATGCCTTTCTTCATGGATTCTATGCCTTTGCTTCCTGCAAGTGTATCTTTTTAAACATGAGCATAGGATTAAACATAGACTCCATATTGGAAATTTTCTCTCATCTCATTATTGAGACCCTACTTTAAATCGGGCTACTATGTTAGCCATTCCATGAATGGATTGAACATTGTTAGCATGATGCCACATTTTTTGTAGACATAAAGATCCATTGTGCAAATGTAAAGCTCAGGCTTAGGCATTAAACTTTTGTACCATTTGACAATGTGGAATCTGTGACATTACCTTCACACTAGCAGGCTCATTACTTAACATCCATTAGGGGTGCAAGAAAGAAAATGGAGTCAATACACTAGACCCTAATCTCCATTACATATATATGCTCCATCTTATTATTATACAACTTGATAGCATGGATAGTAATATGCATTCTTTGATCCCATTTGCACGGGTTCTTTTCTCCAAGATGCTTGATATTATGTGCTAATATGTTCCATGCAACAGGATTATCTTTAATGAAATCCTAAAATACATAATGCTTCTTGGGATTATGATATCTTTATTTAGCTTTTACTTCTTTAGGCATTCTATTGAATGGTTTGTGGGTCTTGGGTCAAGATGATTCCCATTTTTCTTTCTTTCCTTAGTGGCTTCACACATACCCTTGCATATATAATCATTGAATTTCACATTGAGGTGATCAGGGCCATTTGCATAAGACACTTGGGATCTATGTAGATGTTTGTAGCTCATCTTATGGGCAATTCAGGGCTCCTGATAAGTGTCTCAAACATATCTTTACTAATCAATTATAATATGGATTGTACATGTGATGTAGACTTTGAGGATTTTCCTTTCATTCTTTATCAAAATCCATGGCATCTCCCATATTGGTGGAGTCTCAAAATCTCCCTAGCTTGCAATGTTTGGCATCATAGGAATCACATATCATGCATCATTTCCATTCACCATTGGGTTCATATTGAAAACTTTAGATTTTCATCTCTTATTTGATATGCTTCTTTGATATTCTGAGCTAATATATTTAATGTAGATGAATCGATACATATTTAAAAGAGTGTGGTTTACCTCAATACTATGAAAGTTGATTCAATGGAGTCATGTGTGTGGGGAAAACATACTCTACATATTTCCATTATTCTTTAAGCCATGATTTTCTTAAAATAAACTTGAATCTACATTCTAAACTTTGTACCCTAAACTCACATTTGAACTTCAAAAAAGCTTGCAATTCTGAACTATGAATTTGGCCATCTAAACTAATGATCTCATTATTTGAAACAACAACCCATGCTCATGAATTTGTGCTTGGAGAGTGGTCTTTGAAAGTATAAGTTAGAATTTGAACTTTAAATTTTATTCCAAACCAAGTGCCATGTATATCCAAATTATATCTGAAGCTTTGAACATTTGAACTTGACCTTCTAAACTTATGGATTAGTATTCAGGATCAGTGCTTCCTCAAAAATCCTTCTCTTACAAGTAAAATCCTATAACATCATAATTAGCAAAATAAACCAACAAAAGATTTACTTGATGGGGCTGATTTAGAAGTTTACAATGTGGGTGCTAAAAGCACACTAACAATGTGTAATCTGCTTAATTCAACACACACCATGTGTGTGTCCTTTCTTACCAAAATAACTACAAGTTTCTTTAGTATAACTATTACCTTTTTGAGAAATACTCCTCAAGATTTATTTATTTAAGTTCTTTTCTCCCAAGGAATCTCCTTCTTCTATATTGTTGTCACCTTAGCAACCAAAACCAACTATGCTTTTGTTCCTTATTTGAACCTTCATTTTGTCATCAATATTCTTGTAGCTCTCATTTAGTATCCTCAACTTTTCATTTCACTCATTTGTTATTCTCATATCTTCAATGATCTTGAGCACTTTTTTAGCTAGTTCAATGAACTATTCTATACTAGGACAAAATCTCTCCTTAGTTTTCAACTCACTTAATTTCCTTATTGCTGCAATGGTTTCAACTCTTGTTAAGATGGAAACTTCTCATTCATCCTAAGCTTTGGAAACTTCTCTAGATAGCTAATCTTTCTACTTTCTTAGGTGAGTGGTGGTTTCATTGAGTTGATCTTTCAACCATTAAGTCAAAGATGGTTTCCTCCAACTCTATAAAGTCATTGTGTTGTTGATTAATGACTTTTTGACTTTCAATGAGCTTCAACATCAACTTCTTCCTCTTAGCTAAGGACTTTATTAGCTTTTCCTTCAAGTCCTCAATGGTTTCCAAGGCCTCCTCTAGCTATCTTCACAGTGATGCCATTAGATCTCTCCTCAAGTTATTAAGTTTTTTGTAATAGAGGTTTGTGCTTTGAATCCAATTGTTGGTCCCAACATGTACTAAGAGAAAGGGAAAATTAGTACCATCCATTAGATAAGCTATCCTTATGATTGTTCTAACTAATCTTTTTGTTACCCACTTTGTAGATAATATTAAAAAAAATTCAATAACATAAAAGAAAATAAACCCACACACAAAATAAGTCATCCATATGAAACAAAGATTTTGTAAGAATTTTCCTTAGGAAAGAATTCAACCAAGACCAAGGAACTCAAACACAAGCACAATAGTAGACCAAAGAGAGTATGATCAGAATGATGATATATTCATTCAATATTCCATGTGAAAGTACACTAGGAGTGCCTATATATAAAGGCCTTTGGAAAGATTCTATAATGCATAGAAATTAGTAACATAATAAGTCATACAACCAAACACATGCCCACCATATATGGGTTATCCTCCATTAAGCATGGGACTAATTGCAATGATGTGAGGATAAGCCTACAATGGTGTAGCATGCAAATTTATGTTGTAGACAACATGTGCTAAAATGGGAGTGCAAATAACTATGTTGTCAACATGACAACTCAATGAACGATGCAAACTCTAGTATTGTAGACACCATGTGCTGAATTAGAGTTTCTTACTCTAGTGTTTTCAACATGAAAACTCATAAGAGTGTACAAAATCCTAAGTGTCTCAACTAAATAAATAATAAAATAATGCATTGACCTAAGTAAATTTAAGTAAAGTGTAAATACTAAATACTTATTTACACCAATACCACCCCTTAAGTGCAACTTAGGGGAATGCCCTTAAGCTTACGAACACTAGGATGAAATGTATAATGGGTCCCAGCTACTAGGCCATGTTAGATACCTATGTACATAATGAAATACAATCTCTCATAAAGTGGAGAAAGATGGAAAACCTCATGGGAAAAACCCTCCCCCAAAAAGAGATGAAAAAAATAGATGCATGGATGGTTGGATTAATTAAGACCCCCCCATGATGACATACATCAAGTATATAGAATAGAGAAATGTGAGAAGAGCACTATCCCAAAAGAGGAAAAGGTCCCACCCATAAGAGAGAAGAAGAAGAGAGACAAGATAGTCTCCCTCCACAAATGAAGAGTGTTTATCAATGATAGCTACTCTGATGTAGAAGTTGATCTAGGAATGTCGAATATTGTTCCTCCCCTTTGGAAGAAACAATGTTATAGGTACAAGTGAGATGCTTCCATTGCATGTGTAAAGAATTTTGATGATCACTAATGTCTCTAAAACTTGTTCAACTACCCCTATCAAGGTTGAATGTAGAACCTATCCAAGAGAATGTACTATCTCCTTGAATTATAAAGAGACCTCCTACAACTATTGTACATATGTATCTACAAACACATCAAATTGTGAAGATCAATCATGTAGAGAGCAAACATGAGGGTCATAGTGAGCCCTCATGACAACTATAGAAGGATCTTCTCCATCAAAGAGAAGATGTATATCATCAATGATGTCTTCCAAACCTACTATGTGTGACTCCAAAAACAATCTTGCAATGTAGTCATCCTCTATTGCTAAAGCTGGAAGACTAGGTGTACCTTGATGTGTTGGACCTATAATTATGGCAATATATGCATGTGGAGTATACTAATGTCATGAACTCTTGCTAGAACTATCGACAAAACCCAATGTATCTGAATCTATTGAAGCACTATCACTGGTGTCAATATCAATTTCCAAAATGTATGATGTGTGGAGAGGATTACAGAATAAGTTGGGTGAACTATCCTCAAAGTGTACATCCTTCTCCATAAAGATCTCATGTGTCTTAGGATCCATAAGTTAGTATGCCTTCACACTGTCTTCATATCTGATGAAAGTATAAGTTCTATGTGGTAGTGCCTTGCATCCCCTGGAAGATATGTTTGCCCATGCTAGACAACTGAAGACTTTGGAGTGTGTCACAATTGGTTTTCTACTGCACCATACCTCAAAAGGAGTCTTTCTATCTAAGGTAAAATGAGGATACCTATTAAGTATGTGATTGGCACTACTGATTGCTTCGACTTCAAGTGATGGATCTAGAGACTTGGCTCGTATGATGGAAATTTTCATAGACTTAAGAATTCTAATCCTCAATGCTGCAACATTTGTCTTGTGGATTGAATGCTGGTGGATTCTACAGATCAATTCGCTCAATTTTGCAAAGTCTTTAAGTCTTCTATTCACATATCTTCTTTCATTGTCCATCCTTAGAACTTTGATGGCTTTCCTTGATTTCTGTTCAACTTGAGTCTTGAAGGCTAGAAACTTGTCCAACACTTCATTCTTGTTATGAAGAAAGTAGACCCAACTATACCTTGAAAAGTCATCAATGAAATTAAGTATGTATCAACCTTGGCTAACTAATGTCACTGCAAAAGGACTTGCTAAAACCATGTGAACCAACTAAAGAACAACTATTGCTCTTGAAGACTTTCCTTTATGTAACTTCTCCTCTAGATGCATATCCACTAAACTTGTTGAACATTCATCTATTAAAAATTTGATTGTAGGTAGACCTTTGACCATTTTGTTTGAGCAAATTTGCTGAAGATAGTGGAAGGCAAGATGACCAAACCATTCATGCCATAATTGGATGTGTGAATTGGATTGAATCAACAAGGCTTGTGAAGGAGACTTGGGCACAAAGTGGGAGAAAGAATACAACCTTTTGTCATGATTAACTTTCCCCACTCCAACCAATGAGTCATCTTTTAGACTATGTACTTTTACTGAGTTAGGAAGGAACTCAACTTTATGACCATTTCCAAGGTGAGTGATTTGGTAAATTGAGAGGAGATTAGAACTTAGGTTTGGAACATAGAGAACATCTTTGAGCTCTCCATTTTCCATCTCCACATTCATTTTCCTTCAACTTACATTTTTGTATCATCTCCCACAAAGATGTGTGATACCTTTGACTGCTTTGATGAAGAAAAATCTCCTTTTGAAGAACCCATATGATATGAGGCACCTAAGTCAAGAATCTATTCTATTGAAGAATTTGAATTTACCATAAGTGCTTGCCCTTTTCCCTTTGAATCTAAAGAAGATCCTTTCTCCTTGTAAGCATCAGGTAGTGGAACATTATGTTTCTTCATGATAGAGGTCAACTCATCAATGTTTTTATGATAATACTCATGTTCTTCATGACCCAATTTCTTGCAATAAACATACTTTTTCTTGTCCTTGTTATTGTCTCCATTACTATTTGAATTTGAAGACTTCCCTTGTTGATTTGATTGTGGTGTTTTCTTTTCTGCATCCACTAATTTTTTCTTCCACTTCTTATTCTTGCCCTTTCCTTTATTTGAAGATTGACTAGTTGAATTTTGAGAACCCTCATTATTGGCCACCAATACCTTAGACTTTGGTGAATTGAGAATCCCCATTAATTTCAGCTTCTATTCTTCTTTATCCAACATATTGACATAATCATCAAAAGAGACTTTCTGATAGGCAGACCCTAATGTAGTCTTTCAAGTTTTATAAGTAGAAACAAATGTGGAGTACTTATATGGAAACTTATTATGAATGAGATAGATCAACCTATAATATTTGATAGGACTCCTACAATCATCTAGTTTCATTCTTAATTCATTCACCTTTATGTTGATATCTTGGATGGAATCAAATCCCATAGGATCTAAGGAGACAAGCACATCTTCAATTTCAAAACCATTCTCTTCCGACATTTTACCATATAGGTTTTGGAGGATATCCCAAGCTTCCTTGGATGTACAAGACTTCTAGATATGATACATGATCTTATCATCAACTCCCAAACAAATATCACCTAGGGCTTTCCTATCTATTATTTGCTAATTAGTAATTTCACTGGAAGATACCTGATCATGTGTTGGTTTAGGTAGGGTACCATCTACATATTGAAAAACTCCTTTATGCATTAAGTGACACCACCATTTAATGGACCATGTAGCATAGTTATCTGGAGTTAATTTTGGAAACTTAAAATGTCCTATGATATAGGAAATGAAAGAAAACTATAGAAAAAGAGAAACACAACACCAAGAACACCCCCCCTTTTCACTAAATCAAGAACACCCCCCCAAAAAAAAGGATGCTTTTGGGCACTATATATGTAGTATGATTACAATGGCCACTTGCTAATTTTGGCCTTAGTGGACCTCTAATTTTTCCTTTTACAACCTCCTTATGGAGTTCAAAACTAGAACATTACAATGTATCTTAGATATACAACAATTTTGAAGATATATCAAAGTATTACAATGCAAAAAAGGACCTAATTATGAAAGTGACACTTTTGTCCACACAACCCTCTAATCCGATTGTAGATCTAGAAAGTAGAAAAAAAATAATGCACTTTCAAAAAAAGGAACTTGTTTTTGTGTCTATATGAGCTTGTACAAAGCATTTGAAGTTGCAAAATATAGGATTAGATAGGTACAGTCACCAAAAGATGCAATTTCTTAAAAATCCATGCACCAAAAGTAGAAAAAAGCTACACCACTAATTTTTTGAGGAAATTCTACCTAATTTCAAAAAAATCGCACTTGATTTGGAGTCTGGTTGACTAAGATATGACCTACCAAAGTCATACTACAAAACCAAAAATTGATCTAAAGAGGGGTTGGATCTACAAAAGATGGGGTTAAATTTGATGTTCATACAACCATCACAATAGTTCTAGTTTTCCCCTAGATGATGGTCAGACAGTCATCAAATTTAGGCTCAATGAACTTGATGAAATCAGTGAGAATGGGTCCCTTGGATGTCATTAGCGTGATGTCAAGATTATGTTAGCTCGTATGACATTTTATAGACTGTATAGAATTGTATGACAAAAAATGACTTGGCAGCTGACTCAAATGTTGACGTGTCCATTGTGGTGGGTTATGTGGTAGGTTCCATGTGTTGATGTACAAACAGTGACTATTTGGCAATATTTTTTATAGCTGGCAGTGGTGTGGCTGACTTGTAATGTAGACATCCATGTGGTAGGATAGTGCATAGAGAATATGATGTGTGGCAGCCAGAATTTCTAGGCCATGCTCAAAAAAATGCTATCAAAAATCCTTCACAAGTGCCAGAGAAGCTAACTGGTGGGTGGGCTATATGAAATAGTCCCACATGTAGGAGAATGCCAAAAAGTAAATAGAATAAGAATGTGAGCCTATGGATGTCAAAGAAATGGGCCACTAGTGGAAGGTTGTGTGGCCACCGAATGTGCTCAACCAATGGGGAAGCTCACCGAATTTGGTGATTGACAAGCCCCTAGTGGAATATAAAAAGTTTGATGCTGGATTTAATTGTGGTCTCCAAAAATTTCTAAGTAGCTTGCCGATTAAGGAATATTCTCCCAGATTGCAAGGCTAGGGTGTCACTGCCTAGTTCTACAAAAACATTTTCTCTGTTGGCCCAACTAGGTGAATATTTTTTTTTTAAATACCCACAAATTCAAAAAAAAATGTATAGAATAAATTAATTCAAATGTGCAAATAAATGCATAGATCAATTAAATGACCATAATCAAACTTTCAAATTGGGCCTTTGGGTGCTAATTTGCAAAAATAAATTGCCTCAGGATCAACTTTAGCCCACCATAAGTGAATTTATAGTCAATCTTCACTAAATCAACATTTCAAATGCAATAGTAAGGTTCGATTTGGCTCTAGACACTTCTAATTTCTATAGATTTTTTAGATTTGGGTCGAGGTGTTGTAGCATGAACGGTCTTGAATGACTATGTGTAGAGAATTTCCTCAAGCTATGATACCATGTAATAATTTTCCTTAGGGTAGAAGACTAAGGAACTCAAACACAAGAACAACAGTAGACCCAAGAGAGTATGATCAGAATGATGACATATTCATTCAATATTCCATGTGAAAATACACTAGGAGTTCTTGTATATAAAGGCCTCTAGAAAGCTTCTAGAATGCATAGAAGTCAGCAACATGATAAGTCATACAACTAGGCACATGTCCACTAGATATGGGTTATTCTCCATTAAGCATAGGAGTAAGTGTTATGATGTGAGGATAAGCCTACAATGGTGTAGAATGAAAATTTATGTTGTAGACAACATGTGCTAAAATGAGAGTGCGAATAACTATGTTTTCAACATGAAAACTCAGCAAATGACAAAAACTCCAATGTTGTAGACACCATGTGGTGAATTAGAGTTGCTTACTCCAGTGTTGTCATCATGACAACTCATAAGAGTGCACAAAATCCTAATTGTTTCATGTAAATAAATAATAAAATAATTCATTAACCTAAGTAAACTTAAGTAAAGTGTAAATAGTAAGTACTTATTTACACCAACACATTTTATACATAAAAATGATCGATGTGAGGATAAAAACCATGGTGTGGATAATATTCATACTAGTCCTTATAATGCATGTAAAGGGGTGCCTTATGAGGAGGTAAAAGTGCTTCTTATGGAAGCACATTTTGTTAGGAATACATGTAACATATTAGACTTACAAAAGCCTATGAAAGCTACCTGGTTAGAGGATATACTTTTTTTTTTGAGGGACACCTTATAATAGGGTTTATAAAATAATCTTACTAATGAAGCTATCCTTGTTAGGAAATTAGAAATAGATGTAATGATTATAAATCATTCTAAATGTCTTGACCTTTAAGCAAAGAATTCGTTCGCCATGTGGATCTCTATTCTATTTCCTTGAAGATGCATTAATTTTCTCACTTTCTTGGTGAGTGCTCTATTCTCACCTTTCCTTTGGTTACTTGCAACAACCTCTCACTATTTTCTTCTTATTCTTCTCACTCTATTTTACTTGCTTATATTATGTGTGGGAAAAACATACTTTATGTATTTTCATAATTCTTTAAGCCATGATTGCCCTAAAATAAACTTCAATTTGCATTTAAAACTTTGAACCCTGAACTCACATTTGAACTTTAGAAAAGCTTGCAATTCTAAACTATACATCTAAACCTCTAAACTTATGATCTCATTATCTAAACTACAACTTGTGCTCATGATTTTGGGCTTGGAGGATAGTCTTTGAAACTATAAGTCAAAATTTGAACTTTAAATTTGATTCTAAACCAAGTGCCATGTATATCTGAATTGTATCTCAAGCTTTGAACATTTGAACTTGTCCTTCTAAACTTAAGGATTAGGATTCAAGTTCAGTACTTTCTCCAAACACCTTCTTACAAGTCAAATCCTATAACATCATAATTAGAAAAATAAACCAATAGAAGATTTACTTAATGGGGTTGATTTGGAAGTTTAAAATGTGGGTGCTAAAGCACACTAATAGTTGGCTCTAACAAGGGATGTGTTCCATGAGGGACATAAGAAATCCAGTGTCTCTAGTTAAAATAAGTGCCTTATCTACTGGGCTATAGAGTCTTGGCATAAACAAGATAATCAAAGAGTTTCTTGACAAGAGGGTGGAAGGGAGCAAGGCACAAAACCAAAAATGAAAAAAATTGGAAACAAAAAACTAGGAAAAGCTAGGCTAAGCAAGGCAAAAATTTATGAAAGAAAACTAATTACAAATGCAAGTGAGGAGATTTCACCAAAGGAAAGGAGAAGAGAAATGGACTCATACATGACCATTAACTAGAATAGAGAAGTATGACCCTTTCCTGAAGAAAAAATTATGCTCCAACAAGTTAAACCATAACCATACCCTTTTGACAACTTCATCGTATTTAAAAGTGAATCTAGAGGCATGCTAAAAAAAAATGGACCAGAAATCCCTTCCAAATGACCATACTTTGTCATAAATTTTTTATTCTTCTATACCTTCTTGCACATTACTTCTTGCACAATTGATCATTTTTTGTGAGGAAGAAAAATAAAAGGATTTTGAATCTAAAATTGGAACATACTCGCATCCATCTCTTTCTACAACATCACTTTTAATAGAGATTTTAGCATCTAAAACAAGATTGACAAAGTTAGGATACTCAAATGGTTCTTAAAATGATATTCTATCATATACACATTTATTATAGTCATTCTTAGTAGAATTTTCAGATTTCAAATCAAGGCTGAAATAGAATGATTCTTCATTGCATATAGGGTCAATCTAGACTAAAGTAACTTCATCATTTCTAATGGCTATCAAGTCTAAACACTCTCTATCAAAATTCAAAACTCCAATACCTAAATCAACTATAGAGGAAGGCTTGTCTTGGGTAGGCACCAAGACTTGATAAACTTCCATTTCCTAGAAAAGAGAAATATAATTTCTTGATTCTTTATCCTCTTTATGATGATGCACCACTTCGTTAGCCATTAGAGGTCTTTGTTTCTTGCAACCACTTCTTCAACCACATCTTTAGACTTAACATGATATTTGTCAAAACATGATTCATCAATACATAATTCATCAAGGAAACTTAACTTGGCATTTTCTTCAAAAGAAAATGACTCTAACATTGTAGATTGAACATCATTCTTTCTATTATCTTCTTCAAACTTATAAGTTTGATATTCTACTTGTGCATAAGCCAAAGGCTGAATTTCATAAATAATGTTATGCAAAATATAATCTTCATTATTCTCTTCAAATCTAAAACTTTCAACGATAGGAGAAAAAGAGAGTATGGACAAATCTTTTTTTTCAACTTCACTTACTATTTCATTACCATCTTCAAGGATCTTTTTGTTCATCAAAATGGGCACATCTAGAAACTAGGATGTCTCTTGCTCTCCAAGAAACAAGTAATTTGTAGATAGAAATTCTTTTTTTACTGGTTGTTCTCCAGACAAATTTGTTGAAACATATCTTCCTTTTCTTTGATCTTGAACATTAAAATCTTGGACATTAAAATACCTTTGGATCATGTAATTTAGCATTAGGGAAGATTGATGATCTTGGAAGAAACTAAATCCCTTCTTCTCACCTTCCATAATACTTTCTTTAAAAGAAACCCAAAGGAACTATAGATTGAAATCACTTTCAGGATCTATTTCTTCACCGAGAGGTAATTTTCTAATTTTTTCCTTTAGCTAAAAGTCATGTTCACTCAAAATAGAAAAATTATGAGAAACATTAATAAGTGGAAATTTTGAAACTTCATCATCATCCACCTTTACTTCTTTACTTAGCTAGAAAAATCTTTCTTCATAGTGTTGTAATAACTTCATTTTCACTTGCAACTCTTTCAATTTGTGATACCTAGCATAAACACCTTTCCATTAAAAAAAATGTGCATGATCTTCTTTAATGCTTAGATTCATTTTTATTCCATGGGTAACACTTTCTCTAAAAACATCAAAAAGATTATGCAAAACCAGATTATGAGTATGATAAATTTCAATAAAGGAAGGACCTGGCCTTCTCCCTTTCACAACTTTAAAAGGCATGGTCTTTTTAAATCAGAGTCACGAATCTCCTATAAGTGGAGATAACAATAAGAACTAAGGAAATTTTTTTAACACTAATATTCTTTTCCACCTCCCCAATAGAGTTGCCAAAAATATGTTGGTAAATAGATTGTTCTTTTCAATTTGACTCTTAAATGCCCAAATCCATGAGAAAAAATTTGATAAATAAATTGTTTTCTAGATTTTATTGTGTGTTTTTTTACCATCAACATTTTAGATCATACTAAATGATCCATCAATAGGATGAGAAAGTGCAGGAGTAGAGATATGCAGACTGAGCCTTTCTCAAGAGATATAAGAAGAGAAAGGGAGAGCATGTAAGTTTTTTGCATAAATTTACATGCTCTCCCTTTCTCTTCTTATATCTCTTGAGAAAGGCTCAGTATGCATATCTCTACTCTTGCACTTTCTCATCCTAATGATGGATCATGTAGTATGATTTGAAATGTTGGTGGTTAAAAAAAACACACAATCAAATCCAAAAAAATTTTTATTTACAAATGGATTGTGGAAATCTGATAATGTTAATAAACAATTTGATACCAAAAGTTGGATAATCTATCATACGTTGATAAATTTCCTCTGAATTGAAAGGTATAGCACCCTTATGAATGATACTCCATGAATCTTGTTTTATATATAAATGAATTGGGTATGTTTTTAACTTGAGAACAGAAGAGGAAAACTAAGCCAACCATTGATAGAGCTAACTCAGGTAGTGAATTCAATTCTAAACATGGCCAACCCTAGGAATTCATATTTCCTATGACATTCATACATTGGTAATGCAATATGAATGCTACTTGTGCAAATGTAGTGCAAAATAAAATGAAAGAGAAAGCTAAATAATTCTAATTCCTATAATAGGAATGTCTACAAATATTCTAATCTACAACCCATTCGTTATTTAGCACAAGATGCAAGATGATGCCCAAAACCAAACACAACAATACTTTGATTGATTATAATCAAAGGAGAAATTACTAAATTCTCTAATTCAAAACAAAACCCCTATTGCTTCAAACATCACAAATAAGAATGTTCAGATTTTATTTTCTCATAGTTTATGCCAAATCTATTACAAAAACTCAAACTCTTAACATGCATAATGAAAATGCTGAAAAAAAAAACTTCTCTCCCCTATTCTAGCTATCTGTCTCTCACTAAAAAAGAAGAACCCTTCTCTCATTACTTAATTTCTTATTTAACATCTTCTCTACTTGGCGGTGACCTTTTAGTTGCCAATATAACTGATTCTTTTATAATATAAAGGATAATTGAAAGGTTCATCTTCATTTGATAATAATATTCTTCTCTTTTCCCTATTTAGGTGTCTTTTCTCCCTATAGATAATTCATAATCATATGAAGGAAGGTAGATTAAAACATGCCATGTGCTAACAAGTGTATTCGAAGTGTAATTCGGAGAGAGATATTTCTAAAATCTATTCTACTCTTTAACTGTCATCCTCGGGGACATCAATCTATCAAAAAATTCACCTACCCCTTACATTTGTTTATTCCCATGCTTGAACACACCCGTGTGATATGCCTAGTGATTCATAGTTACATAAGAGTTTTCTCATGTGATGTAGATTTGGACAATGTTCTATGCTCATGTTCGTAGACTAATTCATTGCTTATATAGTAATAGGGATCTTCCATTTTGCTATTGACATTTGGTCAAACATTTTGACCATATCATATTTTCTACAATCTTCATGATTCATCTTCATTCTAAAAATAGAACTTGGCAAATGTTCTTTTGTGGATTTTGAAACTTTTATGTCTTTCTTCATGGCTTCTATGCCTTCACTGCTTGTGTGTGTATCTCTTTAAACATGAGCATATGATAAAAAACAGAGTCCGTATTGAAATCTTTCCCACATCTCATTATTCAATCCTCTTTTATATCGGGCTACTATGTTAGCTATTCCATGAATGGATTGAACATTGTTAGCATGATGCCACATTTCTTGCAAACATAAAGACCCACCATGCAACTACGAAGCTCAGGCTTGGGCATTGAATTTTCACATCATTTGACAATGTGGGCTCTATGACATTATCTTCACTCTGGTAGGCTGATGCCATAACATCAATTTGGGATGCAAGGTAGAAAATGGAGTCAATACATTAGACCTTGATCTCCATTACACACAAATTCTCCATCTTATTATTATATAACTCAATAGCATGGATAGTAATATGCATTCTTTGATCACATTTGCATGGGTGCTTCTCTCCTTGATGCTTGATATTATGTTCTAATATGTTCCATCAAGCTATTGTCACAATGGGATTGTCTTCAATGAAATCCCAAAATATATAATGCTTCTTACGATTATGATGTTATTATTTACCTTTTACTTCTTTAGGCATTCTATTGAATGGTTTGTGGGTCTTGGGTCAAGATGATTCCCATTTTTCTTTCTTTCCTTGGTGGCTTCACACATATGCCTACACATATAATGATTGAATTTCACATTGAGGTGATTGGGGCCATCTGTATAAGACACTTGGGATCTATGAAAAAGTTTGTGGCCCATCATATGGGCAATTCAAGGCTCCCAATAAGTGTATCAAACATATCTTTATTAATCGATTAGAATGTAGATTGTATATGTGATGTAGACTTTGAGGATTTTCCTTTGATTCTTTATCAAAACCTGTGGCATCTCCCATATTTGTAGAGTCTTAGAATCTCCCTAGCTTGCAATGTTTGGCCTCATAGGAATCTCATAGCATGCATCATTTCCATTAACCATTGGGTTCATACTAAAAACATTAGATGTTCATCCCTTATTTGATATGCTTCTTTGATATTCTAAACTAATATATTTGATGTAGATGAATTGATACTTATTTAAAAGAGTGTGGTTTACCTCAATACAAGGCAAGTTGATTCTAGTGGAGCCATATGTGTGGGGAAAAACATACTCTATGTATTTTCATCATTCTTTGAGCCATGATTTCCTTAAAATAAACTTGAATCTACATTCCAAACTTTGAACCTTGAACTCACATTTGAACTTTAGAAAAGCTTGCAATTCTAAACTATGTGTCTAACCTTCTAAACTGATGATCTCATTATCTAAACCAACAACTTATGCTAATGAAGTTGGCCTTAGAGGATGGTCTTTTAAACTATAAGTTAGAATTTGAACTTTAAATTTGATTCCAAACCAAGTGCCATGTATATCCAAACTGTATCTCAAGCTTTGAACATTTGAACTTGACCTTCTAAAATTGAGGATTAGGATTTAGGTTCAATCCTTCCTCCAAACACCTTCTTCTTACAAGTCAAATCCTATACCATTATTGTTGTCACTTAGGTTTTCACCCTTGTCCAGAGCCTATGCATGAGGAAAACCTAGTGAAACATGGAGACAACCTCCAAGCTGTGGGACTTGAACTGTGAGGTTGAGTCTCTGGAGAAGGCCGGCTTCCTCTTACTATCAGGGTGCACCTAACTACTCTTGGAGAGGAAAAGGGAGAAGGAGAGCATGAAAGAAAATCTACCTAGTCTAATCTAAAGAGGTGATGCACTAAAATAGAGTGTTCAAACCAATCTCTGCCCATATATGCACTATTGAACTAGAATGAAACTAAGGATATACACATTCAAACATGATTTAATCAAATAACCACATACAGATCAAAAAATCAAGATAAATGACACAAGGAAAGAGAGATTCACTTATATATCATTCACAAATCTAGGGAGATACAGTCATGCATATTACTGATTTCCACAAAACACCAGTAAGAGGCAAAGAATTATTGCACTTTCATACCAATGGGTGAAGGAGATAAGATAGAAAATCATACAGTTCAAAGGCACATGGGAGTTTTTACACTAGAGTTGTAGAGCAACAACAAAGAATAACAGAGAATGATCAACCTTTTCAAAATCTACAAAATTTTCCTTTATAGTGCAGGCATAACTAGGATTTTCCCTCCAAAACTATCCTACAACCATCGCCGTTAAGTCCTGTAAGGAACAATCATGGAGAAAATTTGATCTGGGTATAGATCTAGATGCAAATGATATCTAATCCTCTGTATCATATAATGCCTTGAGAGGATAGAAATGATGCAATTAATTGTCCTGATTAGGTAGATGGATCGACTAAGATGGTGGAGTGTTCCTCTTAATTTAGCACTCACTTCTAGTAGCTAGAATCGATCATGAAGATAAGATTCATGTAAAACTCTTGATTTTCCCTATTCCTATCTCATGAATCAACAAGGTCAGCCTAGTCAACCTATCCTTGGCAACAAGATGAGCCATGTGGACCAACAACCTTTTATCTTTGGGCCACCTTGAGGGGTCCTTCTGAGTTGACCATGCTTTTCTAACTAACTGCACCATCTTTTTAAAACTTGACCGCAATGGATTACAACATAACCACCAGCCCTTAACTGTCAACCTTGGTCGAGCCCACAAAGACACATGTCACCAAGGTGCTATGTCATTATGGATATCCTCTAAGCAATTTCCTATAGTGTGATAGCGCCTGTCGTGGATCCAGACAGATTTGATGATCGCAAAGACTCACTGAATAACTACACTATCCTTAAGACCTTTGGGCCCACAGACCACTTGGCATCTAACTTAGCAACCATACAACACTAGACAACACCTGGCATCTAACTGGTGACTCACAAAGAAACTAGTCCTACAAAGACATGTGGCGGCAAGGTGTTATGTCACTATGGAAAAACAACGTGCAACTTTCAATAGCAACATAACACCAATCATGGATCAAATTACATCAAATAGCATGGGTTTATCCAGTGTCTAGCTACGAGGAGGGTGGGCTAATGATGTCATCTGGGACACGTGCCCTCCACCCATTTTCCCTCATTTTATAACTTCCTCACACCTTGATAATGTGAGAATACACCATCCCTCGATCCTTGAAGATCTGACAGTGATCAAAATCTGTGCAGGACTGCATACCTAGTTAATTGGATGGGCCAATAAGATCCACCTTCATACTTTGACTTGTCTGACAGCTGCCACAGAAAACAAGCCACCTGTTCATCCTATGGCCCACAAGACAGAAATGGACCCACATGCCATGCATCACCAAGGCACTGTGTTGCTATGGTTAAAATTCTCGTAGTTCTCCGTAGCAAGATAGCACCTACCATGAATTTGGGGAAGATCTAACGACGAGAAAGATAGATCTAACTTATCAATGTATCAGCCAATGAGAGTTGGTCACGTGCTAAAATTTCTAACAAGTCCTCGCAGGGCCCACATTTTACGTAGTCATGTCTTAGGCAATGAAAAGACTGATCAACTACCAACGTGTCTAAAAAATCCTTGTTGATATCCAATGGAGCATACCTGGGACCCACCATATTTCCAAACTTTTCCACAGGAACTAGAGACAAAACCTTCGTCTGTAACCTTCAAAATTTTTGAACTTACTATCTCACGGAGACAACCCTATGCTCGTGCACTTCTTAGGAAATAGGAAACAAATAGAGAATAGAACTAAACTACTATGTACATGGAACCTCAAACCCTGTCAAAAACATGGCTTAAGATAAATCCCATTAACTGGGATGGGAAGAATTTTAGCACCAGGCCTGCTTAACTAGAAAGTATTGGCCTATTTGCAACTGATAATTAGATAGGGGCCACTCCATAATGCATCAAAATTTGAGTGTCTTCCTAGTTTGTCCCTATCTACATCCCATTTTAAAACCAAATCTCCCTCACTAAAGATTTTGACCCTAGCCTTCCTGTCAAAGCTCCTTTTCACCTACTGTTGGTGTGTCTCTAGGGTTTGCATAGTTGTATTTCTCTTTTCTTCCAGCTCCATCAACTCTGCCATTCTCACTGTTATGACATCATCTTCAATCAACTCCAACTGATTAGCTAGTTCTAGGGATGTAAATTCCAACAAAATTGGAAGCCTTACTTCTCTACCATATACCAGCACAAATGGTGAATTCCCTATTGACCTTTTAGGTGTCATCCTGTCAGCCCATAGTGTAGTGTTCAATTTTTTATACCAACACATTTGGTTATCATCTATTTTCCTTTTCATAATTCTAATCAGGTTCTTGTTGGAGGACTCAGCCAAACCATTACCCTAAGGATAATAATTTGAAGATGTGCTTAAATAGATATTATGGTCCACTGCCCATGTACAGATCTAAGCTCCAACAAAAGAATTTGCATTATCTGAAATAATGGTTGAAGGGGCACCAAACCTAGTCACAATTCCATCAAGAAACTCCACAACTAAAGATTTAATGGCATCCTTCAATGCAACTACCTCTATCCATATAGTGAATTAATTTGTAGTAGCTAAAATCCATTTGTGACCTGAACTAGAAGTAGGATAGATAGGGCCTATGAAATCCAACCCCCACTGAGCAAAAGGATGATCCACCTGGATAGGATGAAGGGGAAGAGTTGCAAGTCTTTGTTTTCCAAAGAAGAAGGCACATTTTTCACACTTCCTCACATACTTATGAAAATCATGAAATAGAGATGGCCAGTAATAACCAGCCCTCATGATCTTCATTGCAGTTGTTCTAGCTGAGAAGTGGCCACCATTAGGACCATCATGAAGCTCTTTGATCATTATTTCAACCTAGTCTATATCAAGGCATCTCAACAGGCCTCCATTAAAATATTTTCTAAAAAGGATACCATCAACTATGACATAAGGTATTGACTGTAATCTATACTGTATCCTTTTAGTTCTATCTAATCCTTGAGGGTATCCATTATCTAATAAGAAACTCTTCATATCTTCCATCCAACTCCTTGGGTCACCATTTCTCACCTCTTGTTGCTCTGTCGATATCATAGCAGCTTCCTCATTAGATTCCTGAGATGATGGTGCCTATTTACATAACCCCCTCCCACTTACCAGCTTGGTAATCTGAATGTCAATATCATATTCCATCACTTTAGTAATCCAACCAGCTCTTTTCTCATTAATATCTTTGCTCAAGAGAAAATCCTTCACACTAGCATGGGGTACTAACAAATGAATCTTATTATGAGACAGGAGGTGTCTAAATTTCTTTAAACCTCTGATGACTGCAAGGGCTTGCTTCTCAACATAACTGTACTTATCTTCATACTCCTTAAGCCCTTCACTAAAGAAGGCTATGGGCTGCTCCTCATTTTTAGCATTTGTTTGAGTCAGGACAGCAGAAATGCTTGACTCACCACCTAGGGTATAAAGGATGAAATCTTTCTCAAAATTTGGATTCATGAGAGTTGCGGCTAAGGCTATGGCTGTCTTGATCTCTTCAAAACTTTCTTTCCCTTCCTTGGTCCATACATAGACCATACCTTTCTTGAGCATAGTTGTAAGAGGTTTCCCCATGGTAGCAAGATTATGGATAAATCCTCTCAAAAAATTTATCCTACCTAAGAAACTTTGCAGCCCTTTCTTGTGTTTAGGAAGAGGGAGGAAAAGTATTGCTTTTTTTCTCTCTGGATCAATGGTTAAGCCATCCTCAGATACAATATGTCCTAATAATTTTCCCTGGTTAGTAGAAAAAGACACACTTGCTTCAGTTAAGGGAAACCCTAAACTCTCTGCATCTTAGGAATACTTGTCTTAGATGATCAAAATGATCCTCTGCATTCTTAGAATACACTGTGATATCATCGAGGTAAACCAAGACAAACTTGTCAATCAAATTTTTGAAGGCCATCTCCATTTCCTTTTGAAATGTAGCACCTACATTGGTTAGCCCAAATGGCATCTTACAATAAGCATAGGTACCCCATTTAGTGGTAAATGCAGTCTTGTACCTATCAAACTCTTTAACCAGTACTTGATTGTAACTAGAGAATCCATCAAGAAATGAAAATCTCTTTGAACCACTGACCTTGGATAAAATCTGCTCCATATAAGGGAGAGGATGGTGATCTTTAAGGGAAGCTTGGTTAAGGTCCCTAAAATCCACACACAATCTAATTTCTCTTTTCTTCTTCCTAACAGGGACAAGGTTTTCTACCCATGATGAGTGTTTGATGGGAAAAATTATATTGGCCTCAATCAACTTGGATAGCTCCTTTCTCATTAAGGGTTTAATTTTGGGATTCACTAGTTTCTATTTTTGTCTTATTGGTTTTACATTATCAACTAGATCTATGGTATGCTGAAATAACCTTGGGTCAAAACCTTTTAAATCATCATATGTCCAAGCAAATAGATCATTAAATTCTTGACATATATGAATAAAATTCTCTTATTCAATTTCGGAACATACCTTACCCATGTTCAAGGAATTTCTATCAGCAACCATGAATGGAATATGATCATCTTCATCAGCACCTAGGTTCATGGCCTTGCCTCTTACTTGATCATCAGGATTGAAAACACTTTATAAGGTAATGAGACCCTTAGGTAGCTTTTTGGAGGTGAGATGAATGATTTGATCACAATACTGATCCTGTAGTCTTGATTGATTTCTCTCTGAAAATTCTACCTCATTCTATAAGAAACTGACAATTTGCTCATCAGACTCAAACACTTGCCAATGGATGTTGTTATTAGGGATGGTAGGCCTTACTACCACTCTAATTTTTTGCTTCTTCTCCTCCTCAAGATTCCCCAGTACATCATAAGATGCACCTATTGCTGCAATTCTATCAACATGTCTATTTTCTTTTCTAGGGATGCTTTAAATATTAAATGCATTGAAACCTTCAAGAAAATCCCATACTCTATGTTTATAAGACTTGAGCAAACCATTTTTGGTGCTATTCTGATTTCTCACTTGATTAACCACCAACTCACTGTCCCCATACACCCTTAAGGCTTGGATTCCTATCTTTTGAGCAAGTAGGAGACCTTGGATCAATGATTCATACTCAGCCACATTATTGGTGCAACTAAATTGGAGCCTAAAGGAGAAGTAGTACCTTACTTTTGCAGGAGAAACTAACATCACACCAACCCCTGATCCATTTTTATTGCTTGATCCATTAAAGTACATACTCCATATTCCACTTAAATATTCTTTAGCACCCAAAAGATTAGGGACTAGAGCATCCTTTTCCAATATACAATATTTACTGAGACCTATCTCAAGGATCTCTGACATAGGTTCAAATTGATATGCATCAGCCCACTCATCCAAGAAGAAATTAGGTATCTCTTCCAAGGGAGTGGTGGGCTCCACTATGTCATTTTCATCCATCTCTAGAATAGGGAAATTCATGTTGATGGCATTAGGGGTGTAGGTCTCAGTATGATGGAGGGCTTGAGGCTCTACTCTAATTGAAGCATTGGCTCCATATCTTGTTTTAAAGAACATATACGACCAATCAGAAGATATGTAACCACCTATTTTGGGCAGTAAAATATCTTGACAGACAAATGGAAAAATATGGCTTGACCTCAGCAATAGAGATATCTTGGGTTATAGTACAACCAAGGCATGCATGTAAGGCCATCTCCACATTCCTAAGGATTCCTATAGTCTTGACAGTACTACCATCCAACTATAATACATCCCAAACAATGGGCTCATATTTCATTCCTAAATCATCAGCAACACACCTAGGCATTACTAAACTGCTAGCCCCACAATCAATCATGCAATTATGGACTAGCCTGCCCCCTATAATTAGAGAAACATAGAATGGAGGAGGTCTAACATTTTTACTTATTTCTACTCCCTTTGATGGTTGTACTAGGCTTGTGGAACTTTCCATACTAGGTGTTTGATCCTTTGGTTCAATTCTTTCCAATTCTTGTTGCAGCAACCTCTTTTGCATGGGTATAGTAGCAACAACATCCCACATGGAGATATTCACATTTTTCTTCTTCATTTTCTCTACCACACTGAATGGCATAGCAAGTGCTTTGGTAGATGCTTTGGGAGCTACAATCGTATAAGGTTGAGATGGAATAGCCTGAGGATCACTTGTATCTTTTCTGCCATGGTTTTGCCTTTGCTGCTAAAAGGTACTTGATTGATTATTTGATGTTTGCTCATGAGATATTGCATTTGAAGTTGAGGCCTGATTGGGAGGAGGAGGGACAACATCTTCCATAGCTCTTCTTTTTCTTCTAGTGTTATGAGCAATGGAATCCTAGTTTATATTACAATGCTCTTCTATTTGATGATTCATAAAAGAGCAATCACCCTGTCTTTACACATCTGAGGCATCCTTAAATTGGTCCTCCTTGTATGCTTGTTTTGCTACACATTCTTTGACTGTCAAGGCCATAAAAGATTTAGACTTCTGACACATACAATAGGCATAGGATTAGTTACAAAAGGGACAAAAATCTTGATCTTGGGCCATATTGTTTTGAGGGAGTATGGCCCTATTTTGGTTTACATTTGAGGTTGAAGCATGGCCACCCTGCCTACTCTGATAAAAAGAATGGTTGCAATGATTAGGATTTGGAGGCCTACCATTTTTTGGAGTTTGATATTACAATTGATGAGGCTTACTACCTTGAACTTTTTGTCTTTCTAAAGTCACCACCTTGTTGCTCATTTTTTGCATCATAGAGAAGTTATCCTCTAGCCTCTTTCCTTGATCTTCGAACCTCTTCCCTTGATCTTGAAATTTTTTATCAAGGTTCTTCTCTCTTTTTTCCATATTTTGCATCAGAGATTACATCATTTCTTTGATTTCATCTATCCCATTTGAAGATGTGGAAGCTTGAGGGACTGGGACAAGGGATTGTGATGCAGAAGTTGTGGGAAGAGGGGCCATTATTGGTTGATGATTTGGAACATCAAGGAAGAAAGGCATAGGAGGCCTTGGAGCTAGTTTACCTCCATCTATCAAATATATTTTCTGCCCTTATCACTATATCATAAGCATTAGGCAAGGTATCTCATCCCATAGTTTGGATTGTAGTGGCAATATCACTGTTAAAAGCTCTAAGGTAATGCAAGAAGACATTACCAAGGGTAGGCTTCACCGAAGTAGGTATTCTATCCCATGTCTTTTGAAATCTATAGTTAAAATCAATCATACATTCATGGGGGGCTCTTTTTATAGTAGTCAACTACTCTAAAAGTGAAAAATAGTCACTTTTATCCTCAAAATGTTTGCACAATCCTGCTCCTAAACCATCCCAATCTATTGTAGAACCATAAGCTAAATCTCTATACCATTGTAGTGCTTTTCCTTTCAAGGATGAGGCTAGGAGCATAACTACAACATCATCCTTTGTGATGCCATGGATATTGCAGACGTTTGTAACCTCTTGAATGTGTTCTAAGGGGGAGATAGAAGTTTGACTAGTAAACTCTGGTATACTTTTAAGTGCAGCTATTGGTATGTCATGTCTTTGGGCCAACAAGAGAGGGCTCCTACCATTAAAGGTGGCAAAAGTATGAGCTCTAGGAAATGCCATATAAAAAAGTGATCTATTAATATGTATGGATGGCATTCTAGGCTGAGATCTAATAGTAGGAGGAGTAGAGATAGATCTTGTAGGTGTATTTGTTACTATCGCACTCCTAACTGGTGATAAATATATTCTAGTCTTCCTTCCTCTAGGGTTTGAAAATGAAAGCTCTTGGTACTGAAACTTACCTTTAGAAGATGCCCTTGTTTCAGCTCTGGATATGAATCACTACAACTTTGGTCTAGAACCAGATATGTTTGAAGCTCAGAGTTGCTAAGTGTTTTGAAGAATGAGCCTCTTGAAGGCTTAAACACTGAAGCCAGTACTATCTCCTTGGTATTGGTCTTGAAATCTTCTCTTTTGACACCAATAGGCTTAAATTTTTTTGAAAGTTTGTCCCACCAGGCATGCCAAAAACTATTGCCACTTAGGTTTGCACCCTTGTCCAGAGCCTATGCATGAGGACAACCTAGTGAAACATGGAAACAACCTCCAAGCTGTGGGACTTGAACTATGAGGTTGAGTCTCTAGAGAAGGCCGACTTCCTCTTACTATCAGGGTGCACCTAACTACTCTTGGAGAGGAAAAGGGAGAAGGAGAGCATCAAAGAAAATCTACCTAGTCTAATCTAAAGAGGTGATGCACCAAAATAGAGTGTTCAAACCAATCTCTACCCATATATGCACTATTGAAGTAGAATGAAACTAATGATATACACATTTAGACTTGCTTTAATGAAATAACCACATGCAAATCAGAAAATCAAGATAAATGACACAAGGAAAGAGAGATTCACTTATATATCATTCACAGATCCAAGGAGATACAGTCATGCAGATTACTAATTTTCACAAAACACTAGTAAGAGGCAAAGAATTCTTGCACGTTCATACCAATGGCTGAAGGAGATAAGACAGAAAATCATATAGTTCAGAGGCATAAGGGAATTTTTACACTGGAGTTGCAGAGCAACAACAAAGAATAACAGAGAATGATCGACCTTTTCAAAATCTACAAAATTTTCCTTTATAGTGCAAGCATAATTAGGATTTTCCCTCCAAAATTGTCATGCAACCATCGCCATTAAGTCTTGTAAGGAACAATCATGGAGAAAATTTGATCTGGGTACAGATCCAGATGCAAATGATATCTAATCCTCTGTATCAAATAATGCCTTGAGAAGATAGAAATGGCACCATTAATTGTCCTAATCAGGTAGATGGATTGACTAAGATGGTGGAGTGTTCCTCTTCATTCAACATTCACTTCTAGTATCTAGAATCGATCATGAAGATCAGATTCGTGTAAAACTCTTTATTTTCCCCGTTCCTATCTCATGAATCAACAAGGTCAGCCTAGTCAACCTATCCTTGGCACCAAGATGAGCCACATGGACCAACAACCTTTTATCTTTGTGCCACCTCGAGGGGTCCTTTTGAGTTGACCATGCTTTTCTAACTAACTGCGCCATCCTTTTAAAACTTGACCAAGATGGCTTACAACATAACTACCAGCCCTTAACTATCAACCTTGGCTGGGCCTGTAAAGACACATGTCACCAAGGCACTATGTCGCTATGGATATCCTCTAAGCAGTTTCCCATAGCACAATAGCACCTGTTGTGGATCCAGATAGATCTGACGATCGCGAAGACTTGTCAAATAACTGCACTTTGTCCTTAAGACCTTTGGGCCCATGGACCACTTGGCATCTAACTCAGCAATTTTACAACACTAGACAACACATGGCATCTAACTGGTGACTCACAGAGAAATTGGTCTTGTAGAGACATGTGGCAGCAAAGCGTTATATCACTATGGCAAAACAATGTGCAACTTTCAATAGTGACATAATGCCAACCGTGGATCAAATTACATTGGACAATGAGGGCTTATCCAATGTCAGGTTGCAAGGAGGGTGGGCTAATGATGTCATCTAGGACACATGCCCTCCACCCATTTTCCCACATTTTATAACTTCCTCGCACCTTGATAATGTGAGAAAATGCCATCACTTGATCCTTGAAGATTTGACGGTGATCAAAATCTGTGCAGGACTACATACCTAGTTAATTGGATGGGTCAATAAGATTTGCCTTCGTACTATGACCTATCTAATAGCTACCACACAAAAAAAGCCACCTATTCATCCTGCAATCGACAAGATGGAAACAGACGCACATGCCATGCATCACTGAGGTGTTATGTCACTATGGTTAAAATTCTCCCAGTTCCCCATAGTGAGATAGCACCTGTCGTGGATCTGGGGAAGATTTGACAATGAGAAAGATAGATTTGACTTATCAGTGTATTAACTAATGAGAGCCGACCACATGCCAAACTAGATAACAAGTCCTCACAAGGGCCACATTCCATGCAGTCATGCATTAGCTAATGAAAAGACTGATCAACTGCCAATGTGTCTAACAAATTCTTGTTGATATCTAGCAGAGCACACTTGGGATCCACCGTATTTCCAAACTTCACCACAGGATCACTTTTTGACTGGGTGCTATGTCACTAACGATGAGAAGAACCAAATTTCCAATAGCCCCATAGTGCCCTCTATTGATATCCAAAATTGGCATTGAAGAAAAAACCAAGAAAAGAGGGACCCACCTGACATGCAGTGAAACATCACTATGTTGCTGATGCAAAATGACATGCAACTTTCAATAGCGACGCAGTGTCAACCATTGATCATGATTGATCCAATGATGAGGAATTTGCGGGCTCGCAAAAATGTTAAAGTGCACATGGCAAAAACATCATAAGGTTAAACGTAAAGTATTTTTTGATATTCCTCAGACATTAAAATAACATTAAACCTAGGAACTAGCCATTGGGTGGGGTTTGTATTTAAAATTCAAATTTTGTGGGGCACAAAAATAAGCAACAATTATAATGAGAAAAACAAATTAATAGAAGATTTACTTGATGGGGTGAATTTGGAAGTTTGAAATGTAGCTAATAAAAGTACGCTAACAATGTGTAATCTGCTTAAATCAACACACACTAGATGTGTGTCCTTTCTTACCAAAATAACTACAAGTTTCATTAGTATAACTATTAACTTTTGGTATTTAAGTTCTTTTCTCCTGAGGAATATCCTTCTTTAGTCTTGTTGTCACCATAGCAACTGAGACCAACTGTGCTTTTGTTCCTTATTTGAACCTTCATTTTCTCATCAATCTTCTTAGAGCTCTCATTTAGTATCCTCAACTTTTTATTTCACTCATATTTTTTTCTCATATCTTCAATGATCTTGACCACTTTCTTAGCTAGTTCAATGAATTGTTCCATACTAGGAAAATGCCTCTCCTCAGTCTTTGACTCACTTAATTTTCTTGTTGTTACAATGGTTTCAACTCTTTTTAGGATGGAAACTTCTCATTCATCCTAAGCTTTGGAAACTTCTCTAGATAACTCATCTTTCTACTTTCTTAGGTGAGTGTGGTTTTGTTCAGTTTTTCTTTCAACCATTAAGTCAAAGATGGCTTTCTCTGACTATTGATTAATGACTTTTTGAATTTCAATGAGCTTCAACATCAATTTCTTCCTCTTAGCTAAGGAATTTCTTAGCTTTTCTTTTAAGTCCTCAATGGTGTCCAAGGATTCCTCTAGTTATCCTCACTGTGATTCCATTAGATCTCATGTCAAGTTACTAGGTTTTTTTAAATATGGATTTTCACTCTGAATCTAATTGAGGGTCCTAACTAGTACTAAGAGCAAGGATAAATTAGTACCATCCATTAGATAGGTTATCCTTATTTTCATGTCCCCAAATTTTGGTGACAGTTCGATTTAATTAATTTAATTAATCTGGTTGTCCAAGGATGACTAATTAATTATTTTAATTAAATAAATAAATATTGAAAGATAAATTTATATTTAATAAAGTGACTTGGATTATAAAAATATTTAATAAAGTCACTTGAGGGATAAGATCAAAAATGTTCTAGAAGTCTCTGGAGAGGATGGAGAGAAAAGAATAAATAGGCACCCCGGGGCTCCATTTGAGTCAGGCAGTTGTTTATCTCTCTTTCGATTTCAGATTGTGATTCAATCACGGGTGCATTGTGGAACTTAGGGTTTCTACAATTGTCACAACTGGCCATTGAGAACGATAACTCTCAATTGGTATGCAATTTTGAGGGTGTGAAATATCATCTGAATTATTGCAGATTGGAGGTGAAGTTACAGTCATTTCATCAAGGTAGAATCTGTGACCTAAGGTAAAATTTTTTGTCCAAAGAAGGAAGTTTACTATTGATAGATTTGGGGGTACTTGAAGCAAGAACAACCACAGTCCTGACTTAATATAGAACTGGTCAGCATCGGCGACAAACTTGAAGAAATCATACTAGGTTTTGTAAATTGTTGACAGTAGAGAAAGAAATCAACCAATGCCGGATTGAAGGAACTAGAGAAAGCTGGAGACCATTCTTAATTTCTAGGATCTGGTTGAATCTGCAAGAGAATTATTAGGTCTTACCTGCGTTCAACAGCTTAACCCACGACAGGGAAAGATATGGAAATATATCAAAAATCGCAGGGTGATCGGATTATTAAGGGAGTAACCGAATACTAAGGGGCGACGATTTACCTTGATGCAACATCAAGATCAAGCCGAAGGTGCTAAGAAATAAACAGAGAGAGGAAGGTTTGTGCAAGTCGTTATTTTGGCCGCTCGAACTCAGCATCGTTGGGGAGGACATACCACTGTTTCGAACCCTACACAATTTAAGGTGGATATTCGGCAAGTTCAATTTTATTCTGATTCAGGTTTTAGTCTGGAAGTAACCATCCATTCCAACTCGCCGCAATAATAGCAGTCAGATCCAAGATGGGCGGAGATTATGACAGCATGAAGTCTCAACTAGCTTAAGTCTACAGACAGAAAGTAGACTCGTCTCCACCAAACTTATCAGCAGTTTACATCAAGCCAAGGAGAAGCGCCATCTCCATATTATGGAAATTATGGGAGCGACAGTAACTCCAGGAAGGAGAGTGGATTTTGTGTAGGCACCCATTCAATGAATCTAAGAGCATATATTGTACCAAAACAAGTGGAGGAACTTTACAAGTACTACTGTTCGGGCATTTCAGGTACAGAAGCGAACCATTGCCAACATTGTAGTCGATTAGAAAATGGTGTTCAAACAATTGGCTGAAATACGTCCTGATCAGATGCGTGAGTTAAACCCTACACCTTATAAGGTTTGTATGAGTGAAAATCTTTATGATTTCATTCATTTTCTGTGACTAATGAGGCACATGTTGGAAGTTGCAATGAGGGATTATTATATGCTCTTGTTCAAGGAGGCAGTATATTTCATTTAGTGAATTATTATGCATTTTTCTTAAACCGTTATCAATATTGTTAAAGCTCGGAATACAAAATTACGACAAGTCTTGGTGTTCCGTTATCATTACATTTTAGATAAATTGTTTGGGCCATGATAATTCTATTTAACAGTGACATCCCTAGTATTGAAAAGGTTTTGAGTTCATTGATTACTAGTAAGGACCATTACAGTGGTAACAGAGTTTGATGGCAAACTGTTTGATGAAATAACAAACTCTTGAAGTTTTAGGATTTTGGTGCTTAAAATCCTGTCGGGGATATTTCACTTATAATTGTTCTAACTTATCTTTTGTTTATACACTTTGTAGATAATACCAAAATTAATTAGTAACATAAAAGAAAATAAACCCATACACATAATAATTCATCCATATAGTACAAACATTTTATACATAAGAATGATTGATGTGAGGATAAAACTATGGTGTGGATAATATATACACTAGTCCTTATAATGCATTTAAACCTTATGAGGAGCTATAAGTGCTTCTTGTAGAAGCACATCTTGTTAGGAATGCATGTAACCTATTAGACTTACAAAATTCTATGAAAGCTACCTGGTGAGAGGATATACATATCTCTTTCTGAGAGACACCTTATGATAGGATTTCTAAAATAATCTTACTAATGAATCTATCTTTTTAGGAGATTGTAAAAAAAATAATGATGAGAAATCATTCTAAATGTTTAGACATTTAAGAAAAGAATTGGCTTGCCATGTATATTTCTATTCTATTTCCTTGGAGATGCATTAATTTTCTCACTTTCTTGATGAGTGTTCTATTCTCACCTCTCCCTTGGTTACTTGCAACAAACTCTCATTGTTTTCTTCATTTTCTTCTCACTCCATTGTACTTTCTTCTATTATGTTCCTTTTCCTTATCATTATGCTCTTTGTTATCTTCTTCTTCAATAGTAGTGACTCTCTAGACAACTCTCCTTACACCTAGACCATCTCAGATATAGCTTTGTTACATATATCTTTCTATCAATGTCAAGGAATAGTTATCAATGACCAAATTGTCTTGCTCATTCAGTCATAGAAGACTCATGAACCATACACCTTAGATCTAGACTCATAGCATTGCTAGTCTTTTTGTGAACAATGGTGGTCTGTCATTCTTGCCTTCTTGTGTCATTTTTATTTTACCTTCTACCACATCAGTATTGACTCATTACATTGATTACTTGGATTGATCATTATCTATATTTGACCTCTTGTGCCAATCTAGGGGTGCTAGAGTGTATATGTCATTGTGTCTCATGACCTATAAATGTAGATTTCCTTCTACTTCTTCCTCCTCTAACTAATTGTCACATGTTTTTCCAGTCAAATACTTTTGGCCATCAAATAAAAATTCATAATATTTCTTTCATTCTTCATGTTATAGGTGTATGTGGGGTCAATATATTGCATATAAACATAAGTATGGATTGTGAGGTAAGGGCCATGATCCACAACCCATAGAATAAGAAATATAAATATTTTGTAATGAATGTTGGAAGTCAAGAAAACCAAAGGAGAACATAAAAGGAATTCTTGGGAAAGTCATCCACCATTGCATAAAGACATCCACACCATGCACATATCTTATGCCATATTGAGATATCTATTATAACTATTACAGGCATAGCCATTGAAGTGGTTAATAACAAGAATATTAAAAAAACATATTAAAAGGAAGTGCCAACATTTGCCACATCTATAGAGGGCATCAAAATTCATCAAATAACATAAAAAAGGGTCTATAAAGGAGTTTGAGCACCAACTATCCCAAGGTGTAAGAATATTATCTAGCTACATGACATCAGGGCCAATGCACTCACCTACATGCATTGTAAGAAGAGATTGGAAAGTTAAACTTGCATAGTAAGAAGTAAATGGAAAAAATAATTAATGATTTGAGATTTGTAGCATTAGAACAAGGAATTCCAATAAGTGACAAAGGTATCAGTGAAGATTTGGACCCCTTTGTAGTGAAGTGCAAAGGTATATTTTATTATATGTGTATATATGGGTAAGAGCACCAAGTTTTGGTGCCAAAAAGATGACACCCTTTTTTTTCTAGTTTTAAAAAGCACATACACACTTTCTAAAACCATTTTTTAATAAATGGGCTACAAACACGTAGCCCATTTCATTTTCACTCCATTTTTCAAGGATTTCATAGCCACAATGCATACATGAGTTGAAGGAATAGAAGATTTTCACCACTCGCCTCCACAAAATGCCTCCTTGCCACTGAAGTTTGAGATCAAGATCTTGCTATATGTTTTCTACCCTTGTGTTTGCATTGTTTTATATGTTTTTACATTGTTTTGTAGGTTTTTTTCATTTTTATTTTCAAATTTGTTTATTTATTTAGATTGCAATTGGTTTCTTATCAAGAAATGTGAATAATAAAACAACAAATCCCAACAAGATCAAAACCAAAACCCTCAAAAAGATCCAAATGAAAACCCTCTACAAGATGAGAATCAAAACCCTCCACAACAAGAATAAGAAATTCTGCAATCTGAACTGTTTGGAAGACCTCCTCCTAGCACACAAGACAACATAATAAATGAAATAGAAAGAGGGAAAAATGAATTACAAGAACTCATTGGTAGGTTGAAAGCTTGTGGATAAACCAATCTAATGAGAGCATAATTGGCAGCCTCCCTCAAGTCCAATATGACCCATGTATCTTTTGTTAGTGGTCAATTAGATATTTGGCATGTTAAGAGAGAGGGACAAAAAAGATATTATGTAAACAAATCATCATATCAAGATGTAAAAAAGAAAGATATATGAAAAGGTAGCATTTGTGCATTGTTTAGAAAGCTTGGTGAAAAAAATATTGTTAGAGAGACAATTAAATGGTTCCCCATCCATTGGTTCATACATGATGGTATTAGAAATAATTTTTGGGATAGATGGCAGATGGTCTTTGATGCCATTCCCTACAATAATCATGAGGTCCCAATGTACTTCTTAAGGAAATTATATTGTGAATTTTTCCTTGGGGAGATCCCCAATTATTTTGATATATTAGAATCTTAGGGTAGAGGTGGGGGGTCATCATTTGAGAGGCTAGGGGCACGTCATGACCCTAACATAGCTAGGGCACCGATTGTCAAGCCACATGGTGAGCATGTGATTATTCCTTTAGTTGTGATGAAACATGTAGAGGCCAACACTCTAGGAACTATTAATGCTTTGACACAAACCCTCATTCATTACATGAGTCCATTAGTTGAGGAGGAGCCTTCTATGCATTGTGGTCACATGTGCACATCATGTAGATCCTTATGCACATTTGGTAGTCATGCTAGAGATAGTATGGATGATGGGCCAGTCACTAATTAGTTCTTAAATGATACATTTGGCATTAACACATAGGTAAATTACAATTATAATAAACTAATTTGATCACATTTCATATGTATAGTGACTAACTAATTAATTAGCATGTATTGACATTGTTTAAAATTTAGGGTCAGAGTGTTGGCAGCCCTAGTAGAGATCCCTCGGCCTCATTTTCCATCCCATCGATGAGTCCAAAGGTATCTATCAATTTAATCATTTAAATCAATAAATATATTTATTAAGTAATGATATGAAGTATTGACAAAAAAAATGATGCATGTGCATCAATTCTCTATTGGAACATCAACATTCACTAGGGACTCCGACCCTAGGCAAGATATGAGCTTTGTAGAGGTACATTTTTCTCATGCTAATTTAATTCATTTGATTATATTTGTTTCATGTTTCATGTTATATGTAATGTGTATTGTATGATATGTAGTTCTTGACATCTGAGACTCCGCCTTATCTTTAGCAGTCCATTGATTGTGGAGTGGCTATTGTTATGGCTAGTTCAGAGCCATTGACTGAGGTATGAAAGAATTTTCTTGATTTTAGTTATTGTTTATAATAGTTAGTATCAAAATTTCTAATATTATTTATAATTGATTATATTGGTTGAATTTTTGTAGCGTCTTGTTACACTCGATCATCCATGAGCCTTTGAGGTGGACTTGCAGAGTGACTATTTGATGATGATAAGAAAATAATTAATTTTGTGTGTACATATATTTGATTTCAATGTATAATAATTATTCATTCATATCTACTTTGTTTGTATCAGCTCGAGTTAGAGAATAGCCTAAAAAAGAGGACAAGTGAGCATGTAAGGAAGACCCCATCATCCCCATCATCCCCATCATCTCCCTCCACATAACAAGTGAAGACCTCTAGAGATTCGTTTGCTTCCCCTTGTGGGAAGGAGAAGATATAGTTGATAGAAACACATGTATAGGCATCAATGGACATATATGTTGGATTTTATATCAATGGACATATTCGATATACATTTGATGTATATATGACATTTTATATTTGATGTATGCCATATATTTGGTGCATGACATTATTAGACTTATGACATTATTGGTTAATATATGATATGTTTGTTCATATATGAGATAATTGGTTATCATAATATATTATGTGTTTGTTAATGTATGACATTATTGGTTATCATTTTATATTATATGTTTGTTCATGTATGACATTATTGGTTATCATAATATATTATATGTTCGTTCATGTATGACATTATTGGTTATCATAATATATTATGAGATTGCATGGGTACTTGTACCCACACCCTTGGTACTCATACCCACGTACCCAAGTACCAATTACACATATCCCAAGTATCAAGTACTTGGTGTAGAGCATCATAGCTAGGGACCTTGATTGAGATTTCTGATTAATTTTTTTGGATTTTTGTTTGTGTATCAGCTCTTTGTTTATCAAGCTTAATTCAATACCTAATTAGTTCAAAAATTTGATATAATATTGATTAACAATAAACTTTATCTCTATTCGAGCATAAGATTATCATTTCCAATATGTCATCATCATATTATATATGATCTTGTTCATGTTTAAAATTTCCCTTCTTTGTTATTCGTTCATCAAGCTTAATTCAATACCTAATCAGTTTGAAACTTTGATAGAATATTGATCAACAATAAACTTTATTAGTGTTAAAGCCAAAAATTTATCATTTGCAATGTGTCATTTTCATATGATTTATGATCTTCTTGTTCATGTTTAAGGTCTACCTTCTATGTTATGCATCTAAACTTTTATCATAAACCATTATTACAAACATATTACAAATCTGAAACTAAAAACAATACATTACATTTGCAAAATTTATCACTATTCTTGATTTGAAAAATCATTATCAGGACTCATAAATTCAAGTTTTCTATAATTATAAAAGTATAATTAAAAATAAAGTTTGACATACCCAAGTATCCCCCTTCCCTATTATAAAAAATAGTTGTACGCATATTCGTACCCGTACCCTAAGTACCCCGAGTACCCTCATCCCCATGTAACCTTGTATATTATATGTGGATCTTGGTTTTTTCTCTACACCTATGTGGTCTATAGGATCTCTTGCTACTTAGAACAACCCCTAACCTTGCCCAACCTTCTTACCAGGTTAACTAATCCAAACCTGTAGCATCACTCCCTTACTCTTCTAGGAACACTATCCCTCCAAAGGTTTTATAGGTCTAATAGGGTACCACAATACTCCCCAACAAAGGTTTCCATCATGTATTGGAACACTTTTACTATGCTCGAATGGATAACAACAATGGGTTTGTACCCAATTTCAAGATTTCTCCACAAAAGGGCTACAAGGAGAGCCCCTAATTAGGCCTCCACCTAGATTTTTAGGGCCAATAGCTCCTTTGTCTTAGAATTTGAAAACCTTTAGCCTTAATAAAAATTGATACATAGAACCCATGCTCAAGGATTTTAGGGTCTTAGGGTGCTTACATGTCGTACAAAAATGTTAGAAAAATTGAGGGTTTGGTAGGGTTTTCTTGGCTACCTATTGTCCCCACCTTTAAGACACCTTCCACACTTCATCAAGACTCCTCCTAAACAAACCTACTCATACCCCTCTTTAATCCCTCAAAATGGTAAGTCTTCATTCTTCAAGCTTTGCTCTTGAGAGCTCTTTCTTTGTTGATAGTCCCTAGCCAAGCATTGCCTAGCTTGCTCAGGGCTTAGTCAAAAAATTCTTTGCACTCACTTTCAAGGTCCTTGCTTGCATAATATAATAAATTAGTGTTTGTATCCTTGAAATCTAGAATAGGAATTTTCATGGTGGAGACAAGACTTACAACCCTTTCATGATATACAACTCCAAAACTAATAGCAAACATGTATCTTTGAAGAAATTTAGAAAACCTTTCAACAATTGGTCAAAAACTATAACTAATGCATGAAAAATGGAAAAAACCAATAAGAAAACTAAAACTTGCAACAAAATGATAATATCCAAGTGATTTTCCTCCAAACAATATTAAAAACTAGTAAAATTTGTGCTAAAATAGTCACAGTCTATTGCATACATTCGAACAGTATAGATTCATACAAGAAATGAGTTGCCAACCCTTGATTAGGGTTCGTCCAAGAAAAAATAGGTTTCTTCTTAGGTTAGAGATAGGTTTTAGGGATTTTTAAAATCTTCTTTTCAAAGTAGGTCTTTTAGCAAAAACTGGAAAAAGCTTGGGGCTAGTATTTACCTAGCCACCTAGAGCTAAAAAAATAGACAGTTTGATCCAACAATGAAAGATGAGAGAGATTTGGTAGTTGGCAACTTTGTATTGGTCAAAACTACAAGTTTTAGCATCACCTAAGATGGCATCACAAAATCAAAATGGAGTAAGATCCCCAAAAAGTGAGAGAAGTTATTGTAGGTCTCCACAACATGGACCTATAGCACCTAGAATCACATCCATACCTCACACGAACTTTGAGATATTCCTTGTCAAAGATCCTTGCCCTGTGGCATTTAGTGACCCTTAGGGACATTTCATTTCAGCATGCCCAAGAATGTTTAGTGCTCAAGAGGATGTGATGAGCTTGGGGCTAGGGCTTACCCAACCATCTAGAGCTAACAAAATAGACATTTTGATCCCATGATGAATGGTGAGGGAGATTTAGTAGTTTTCAACTTTGTACTAACCAATACTATGAGTTTCAACATCACCCTAGATGGCATTGCAAAATCAAAATAGAGTAAGATCTCCAAAAAGCAAGAGAATTTATTGTAGGTTTCCACAATATGGTCCTATAGCACCTAGAATTACATCCATACCTCACATGAGCTCTAAGATATGCCCCATCAAAGATCAATGCCCTGTGGCATTTAGTGACTCTTAGGGACATTTTGGTTCAGCATGCTCAAGAATGTTCGAGAGCTCAATAGGATAGGACAAGCTTGGGGCTATAGTTTACTTAGCCACCTAGAGATAATGGAATAGATAGTTTGATCCCATGATGAATGATGAGGGAGATTTGGAAATTGGCAACTTTGTACTATCCAACACTACAAGTTTCAACATCACCTAAGATGGTGTCAAAAAATTAAAATAGAGTAAGATCTCCAAAAAGTTAGAGGTTATTGTAGGTTTGTTCAACATGGTCCTATAGCACCTAGAATTGCATCTATACCTTGCACGAGCTCTGATATATGCCTTGTTAAAGATCGCTGCCCTATGACATTTAGTGACCCTTAGGGACATTTCGGTTTGGCATGCCTGAGAATGTTCAATAATTCAATAGGATGTGACAAGCTTGGGGCTAGGGTTTACCCAACCACCTAGAGCTAATAGAATAGACAGTTCAATTCTAAGATGAATGGTGAGGGAGATATGGCAATCAACATCTTCATACTAGCCAACACTACGAGTTTCAACATCACCCAATATGACATCGCAAAATCAAAATGGAGAAAAATATCAAAAAAGTGAGATAGGTTATTTTAGGTCTCCACAACACAGTCCTATAGCACCTAGAATCACATCCATAACTTGCATAAGCTCTAAGATATGCCCCATCAAAGATTGCTACTCTATGGCATTTAGTAACTCGTAGGGATGTCTTAGTTTAGCATGCTTGAGAACATTTGAGCACTCAATAGGATGGGACTAGCTTGGGGCTAGGGTTTACCTAGCCACCTAGAGCTAATAGAATAGATAGTTTGATCCCATGATGATTGATGAGAGAGATTTGGTAGTTGGAAACTTTGTATTGGCCAACATTATGAGTTTCAACATCACCCGAGATGGTGTCACAAAATCAAAATGGAGTAAGATCTCCAAAAAGTGAGAGAAGTTATTGTAGGTATTCGAAACATGGTCCTATAAGACTTGGAATTTCATCCATGCTTCACATGAGCTCTGAGATATGTACCATCAAAGATTGCTTCCCTATGGAATTTAGTGACCCTTAGGGACATTTCAATATGGAATGCCTAAGAATGTTCAAGCAGTCAATAGGATGGTAAAAGCTTGGGGCTAGGGTTTACTTGGCCACCTAGAGCTAACAAAATAGACAGTTCAATCCCATAATGAATGGTGAGAGAGATTTGATAGTTGGTAACTTTGTACTGGCCAACACTATGAGTTTCAACATCACCTAAGATGGAATCACAAAACCAAAATGGAGTAAGATCTCCAAAAAGAGAGAGGTTATTGTAGGTCTCTGCAACATGATCCTATAGCACCTAGAATCACATACATACCTCGCACGATCTCTGAGGTATGCTTCATCAAATATAGCTACCCTATGGCATTTAGTGACCCTTAGGGATGCTTCAGTTCGGTGTTCCTAAGAACATTTGAGCACTCAATAGGATGAGAAAAGCTTGGGGCTAGGTTTTACCTAGCCACTTGAAGCTAATAGAATAGATAGTTAGATCCAATAACAAATGGCGAGGGAGATTTAGCAGTTGGCAACTTTGTACCGGCCAACACTATGAGTTTTAACATCACCCAAGATGGCATTGAAAAATCAAAAATAGAGTAAGATCTCAAAAAAGTGAGAGAGATTATTGTAGGTCTCTACAATATAGTCTTATAGGACTTAGAATCACATCCATACCTTGCACAAACTTTGAGATATGCCCCATCAAAGATCATTGCCCTATGGCATTTAGTGACCCTTAGGGACACTTTAGATTGGCATGCCATAGAATATTTGAGCACTTAATAGGTTTGGATGAGATTGGGGCTAGGGATTACCTAGCACCCAAAGCTAATGGAATAGATAATTCAATCCCACAATGAACAATGAGGGAGATTTGGCAGTTGGAAACTTTGTAGTGGCCAATAGTACGAGTTTCAGCATCACCCAATATGGCATCACAAAATAAAAATGGAGGAAGATCTCCAAAAAGTGATAGAGGTTTTTGTAGGTCTCCATGACATGGTTCTATAGGGCCTAGAATTGCATCCATACCTCACTCAAGCTCTGAGATATGCCCCATCAAAGATTACTGCCCTATGGCATTTAGTGACCCTTATGGACATTTCAGTTCAGCATGCCTTAGAATGTTTGAGTGCTCAATGAGATGGGATGATCTTGGGGCTAGGGTTTACACAATCATCCAAAGCTAATGGAATAGATTATTTGATCTCACAATGAACAATGAGGGAGATTTGGTAGTTGGCAACTTTGTACTAGCCAACACTATGAGTTTCAGTATCACCCAAGATGGCATCGCAAAATCAAAATATAGGAAGATCTCCAAAAGGTGAGAGAGTGTATTGTAGGTCTCCACAACATAGTCCTATAGCACCTAGAATTTCATCCATACCTTGTGATGCAGGAGCATCCAGAGGTATAAGGGCAATCCTGTGTCACCCAAAAAAATGTACTTAGACTTAGTTTCTGTTTTATGTCTTTACATTTTTGGATACCCATTTGGCTCAAATAAAGGTTCCAACTCTCATAGTTCAACTATCAGTGCATTTTAAAATCCTGAAAAAATAGGAGCATGCAATTTGACCATCATTTTGGTGACCTAGAAGGTGCGACTTGGCCAGATGAATATAATTGAGATTTAGAGAATTCTAGAAAAAGAATCAGGTCAAAAGGCCCCACGATTTGAAAGTTATTGCAGTTTTTCGGGTTTTGGAGACCTCCTCAGAATGCTTCAAAGTCAGGTTTGGGGCATTAAATGACCTTGAAAAGGGTCAAAAAATGGGGGATGAGAGAAGCTGTCCATAGGGCTATAGAGCGCTTTGAGAGCTTTCCAAAAATGTAAACGGTTCGTCAATCGGAGCTACGGTCCAAAAGTTATGCCTCCCAGAAGTTCGGCTACCGTTTTTGGATTCTTCTAGATTTGCACCGACTTCTAACGTGGCTTCTGGAACCTTCTATTTTGTCGGTGGATGCCTACTAGCACTTTCTAGAATGTACTCCTAGTCCTTAACCCTCCAGGTTCTATTTAACGAGATTTTGGCATTGTAAAAAGCAGTTCGGATTGGAGCTTGAGAGGAGGTGCTAAAAGGAGAGATATTCTCCAGATTTATGCTATTGTAAGCCCGTAGGGCATGTTTTGAAGCTTATTTTGTCTGTACTATTTGTACTAGCTTATTTTCTCAGTTAATATAATTCCCCTTTTCTATTGTGTCTATTCTGTTGTTGGGTTGTGTCGCCATCACCTTGCACAAGCTCTGAGATATTCCCTATGGCATTTAGTGACCCTTAGGGACATTTTGGTTCAACGTGCCTGAGAATGTTCAAGCTCTCAACGGAATGGGGCAAGCTTGGGGCTAGGGTTTACCTGGCCACCCAAAACTAATGGAACAAACAATTTGATCCCACGATGAATGGTGAGAGAGATATAAGGAAGATATGTATGCATGGGCCACTTTGTGCAAGATATGAGAAAAAGTATCTAATTAGGCCAAATTGAGTCTTTTTGAGTTTTTGGTCAAGATAGCCTAGGATTAGGTGTTTTTATTTGTGTTTTAATAGTTTGGAACCTTTTCCAAGTCCTAGAAGTTAAATCTAGTGAACTTTGCATTAGTTGCACTTTTTGTAAAAAATTGCAAAAGTTGTAAAAGTTGCTTAAAAATAAAAATTTGACTGAAAACCATTTACCTTCAAAAAAATGTTTCCCATGCTCATATACCCAAGCATGGATAGTTACAACTTTCCAAACTTCCATTTACAACTTTTTTGCAAAAAATGCAAAAGTTGCCCAAGCAACTTTTTGAGCAACATTGTAACTTTGCATTTATAGGACTTGGGAAGCTAGGACACTCAAGTTGGGCATGATCCCTCAAAGTTCTCATCAAAATATATTAATTATCTTAATCGAACAACAAAAATCTCATTGCCACCTTTAAATGGAGACTTCAGCTTAAATGAAAATTGTCAATTCCCAAACATGTCCAAGTCAAGTAGATGACTGGTTTACAAAGCAATTAGTAGGAAACAGGGTCATAGAAATGAAATCAATGCTCAAGAAAATTCAAAAACACTAAAATAACTTATTTCTAAATGCTCAACCCTTCACCAATTCTCAAATTCCTAACATTCACAAATCAACATGCTACAAGAGGTCAAATCCTTCATGGTACTTGACCTAGGGCTTGATTGGAAAAATCACAAAACACATCCTCCAGTCTTGAAACCATGCCATCTTCAAAAGAACCCTACTAACTACCATTTCCCAAGTGGGCATGAAATTTTAACCAAAGAAATTGTAGTTAGAGGCCCATTTTTGCTATGTGCACCAAAATGTTGTCCTAAAAACTTAGTTTCACTAAAATTGTAATAATTTGAGTTAGAAAACACATAGAACAATGAGACTAGAAGAAAAATAAAGCTGATTCAGAACTCTATCTCAAAAATCCATCATTTTTGGTATGAAAGTTTGTACATTTTGTGCAGAATGCAAACAATAGTAAAAATGACTCAAAAACTGAATTTGATTCTTTGCAACTTCTTTCAATCCATATATTAATGCCCTCTAGACCTTACAAATGAGGTATATATATCTCCTATGTATATTTTAATGGTTAGAACTAATATTTTAATAGTTATAACTCTTTTCACTCTAAGTTGCAAACTTGAGCAACTCTTACAACTTTCAATAATGCGACTTTGCACAAAAGGTGCAATTTTTACATTTTTCACTTGATTCCACTTCTAGGACTTTGAAAAGATTCCAACATACCTAAAACCAACTAAAAAAAACCTAGTCTTAGGATTTCTTGACCAAAAACATTTAAAAAAATTAATTTTTCTAATGAGCAACTTTTGTTTATAAATTGCATAAAGTGCCTTAAGTATACAAAATGATGTTTTTCTTTGAAAACCATGGAGTTCTCATCCAAGGGTTGTTTATTATAGCCTAAGTAGGTAAAGAAAAAACATGTAAACCAAAAAATAAACCAAGTTCCTTGGTGCTCTGCATGAAGAACATACCCCCAAACATGAATTAAAAGAGAACAATGACCATGGACACAGTGAGATTGGTGAAATGCCGCAATAACACTCTTCATGTTTACAATTTTCCAATAAATGGCATCCACTACCCATACTACCACACCTAGGTCCATTTAAAAGTTTTTATTTATTTAGATGTATTATTTTAGATAGTCATTTTCACATTGTTTTTGATGTAGAGCTTAAAACCTTCTTTCACCAAAAGCTTCCTAAGTGCCTAGTAGCACCTAACCCACTACAAGATACCAATCAGGCTTACCATCCTTTACCTAATGATGACCAATATCTCTCTAAGTGGAGTCCACTTTTCTAAGGTTTTTCCCCTTCTCTAGGGCTCTTAGCAAACTTAGGTCAATTATAGGTTTTAGGGACACTGGCCCTTAACTAGGCCAAATGAGGTGAAATGTGAAATCTGGTTTCCAAACTCAACAGTTAGGGTACAATCAACATCACTAGGCTCATACCAAAGAGATTCATGCACTTTTAGGGTTCTAAAAGCCCCAAAATACCAAATTCCAAAAATCAAGCCTAGAAATCCTAGTAGGTCAATTTTCAGTTTTCTATGGCTAATTTCCAAACTTTCCAAATGAGGTATCAAAAAAATTACCTTTTTAAATACCCTTTACTAGGTTCTTGAAGATTCCAAAATATCTTGGGCTAAACCTACTCTAGCATGTCCTAACTCACACTTGGTTCATAGACCTAATAGGCCTAAGTAGGCCGACTTTCCAAAGCAAGTGTTAGGATATGGGTTCATAGAACTAGCATAACTACACGGGACTCTTCTTCCCCATGCCACATATCCATTTCATCCTTTTCCTGGGTTAGATCAGTTGGTTTGGAAGTCTAATCACCACTTCTCCTACAAATTTGGGCTAAACACATAGGGATGTTTAGCCTAGGGCCGACTGGTAAAAATGTGAAACCTTCTCCTCCAGGCCTGAAACTCTACCATATCAAAGTACACTCCCCTAACTTTTATCCCTCCAAGTGGCATTAAATTCCAACTATGGGATTGCATGTTAGAGGCACATGTTTTCCAAAACCCTCGAATTCAACCTCAAATCCAAAACTAGGACCACTATCCATTTGCCTTGGTGCCCTACACTAGTTCTTTCAAGCAAAATGATTTAACCATCCCCTTTCTATTCTAACCATGACTTGGGGATGGATTATTAACATGTATCATACGTAATTATGCATACTAATGTAGGGAATAGTTAGAGGATGTAGATGATTGGTGCAGAGTCTATAGCTTTAATCCACCAAAACCTTCTTAAGTGCCTAGTAGCACTCAAACCACTGCAAGATGCCACACAAGGCTTCTAGCCTTTACCCAATGCTAACCTCTATCTCTTCAAGTGGACTCCACTTCTCCAAGGTCTTACCCTCTCCCCAGGGTTATTAGCAAATTTAAGCAAAAATTAGGCTTTAGGGACACTAGCCCTCAACTAGGCCAAATAGGTAAAATTAGGAAAAATGCTTTTATGGGTTCAAGAAAAGAATTATATTGTCATACTTAGTCCTATCCCACTAGAATTCATCCACTTTTAGGGTTCCCACACTAGCAATAGACCTATTTCCTAAATCTAGGGCTAGAAATCCTAATAGGTCTATTTTTAGTTTTCCAAGGTTAACTCCCAAGTCCCCAAACAATGTGGCAAACAAAACATATTTTTGGATACCCTTTTTTAGACTCTTGAGGATTCCAAAGACTCATGGGTTGATCCTACTCCAGCATACCCAAACACCAACTAGGTTCATAGTCCTAATAGGCCTAATTAGGTTGGCTTTCCAAGGAAAGTGTCAATAGATGGGGTTATAGAATTTTCACAACCACTTGGGACTCCTCCTCACCATGAAAAAAATCCATTCCACCCTTCACTTGGGTCATTACAACAATTTTGAGAGTTTTAGGCCAATTTCTCTTCAAAACCAAGCTGAACACATGATGATGTTTAGCCTAGGACCTACAAGAAAAAATAGTAAACCAATTTTTCTACCCCTAAAACTATGTCATATGTAAGAATGCACCCCTAAATTTCTTCCCACCAAATTGCATCAAGATTCCACCCTTGGATTGCAAGTTCGAAAGCCAGAAGTGTAATATAGTCAATTTACAAGCTTACCCAAACAACCCTAAGTAAAATGGTAATATCTTACACAAATGAATAGATCAAAACCTCCAATGAAATGAAAATGAAAAATAATTCAAATAACCATCCAACCATATCAAATTTTAACATGAACCAATCTGTACACATTTGCACAATAGTAAAACATAGGAAGAATAACAGGAAATCAGGTTTTTATAGCTTCAAAAGACATCAAATCTATATATATATAAACATCACCCACTAAGACCTATATGGTCATATCATACATATATTCTTCCATTCAAATGGTTATAATAACATTTCAAATTGTGTTTGTAACGTACACTTGGTTTTTCAACAAAAATTGCAAAGTTGTTAGCATTTTTGCAATTTTGCTTCACAACTTTTGCAATTTTTTGCAATTTTTGACATCTTAACTCCTAGACACTTAAAATTAACCTAATGACCATAAGGACCTTTTTAACCTTCTATGAAACATAAAATTCCTTTTTTCCTTGAAAAATCACCTATATTGCTCATTTTTTACCCCTTGGTTCAATTTAGCACTCTGGCTTACAGTGGCACCTAGAGTCCAATTGACCTTACTTCTTGGGTCTTATTACATCATTTTGAAACCTTGTTCCTAATTCAAAACTAGGATGACACCTATATATTCTCCTTGGTTCTTGCATCAATGATCATTCAACTAGACAAGTTTGGAGTGCTTGGGTGCATAAAAATGCATTAAATTTGATGCCATAGGTATAGCAGCGAGAGATCTTCCTAAACGAGGCCATGGTTTTATGTAAAATAGTAAAATAAATCATCATAAACATGATTTAGAATCAACTAATAGGTCCTAGAAGTGATTTCTTGGTCAGATTTGAAGAGGCCCTAGTTTTTGGCCTTATTTGGTGAGGGTTTCATAAAAAGCACATATAGAGAGTTTATGGGTTCAATAAAATTGAATAATCCTAAATTTAGGATCATATTAAGATACTTTAACAAGTTTTATGGTTGGGGGATAATTATTCCATATAGTTCCTTTGTAAATGGAGAGGTTTTTATGCCTAAAAAGTAGCCCATAGTGTAACAACAGAGACTTGGTCCAAAACAACCATACCTCATATTTTGATATGTTATAAATAAGCCAAATGGGTATCCTAATATTTAATTAATTTTTTTATTTTATAGAAAAATGTGGAGAAAAATAAAAGATGACAACATTTGAGGGCTAATTGGGGCTTGTAGGCCTAGTAGGCTGGGATGATTGGTTTGCCTTAGAGATAGGCTCTTGGTATTTGGTAAGCTGGTTATTTCAGGTGTATTAGGATATTAAAAACCATTATATTACTAATAAGTATTTGGATAAGTCATTTACTTGATTTAGGAAACTTAAGCCTTAAGGTTGCATTCAGAAACCTTTGGGAAAACACATTGTTCGAAGTATTTTCTCATAGAACTTGGAAGGGCCCATCTTGATCTGCATCACTTTTCCTTCAAGTTTCTATAAAGAAGATATGTAATCATACCCTAAAGACTTGATTTCAAGTGTAGAAGAGATACAATATGTAATTGGGTCCTAGAGCCGCATTACAAGTTGTAAGTTCAATACATGTTGATATGTAGTCAAGTCTCAAATACTTAACTATGAGTATGTTAAGAGGGTAATATGCAATTAGGTATTCAAGATTATATTTTAGGGATCCAATACTTAACCCAATGACATATGAAGATGCTTAAAGAGCTTGCAATCATTTCCTAGAGACTTGATTACAATGCATGCCTATCAACATAGAAGTATGACTTATTGGTTGGGTTTTAAGGCCTACCAACCACTTAGGCATGAGAAAACTTGCATCAAGTTTGGGACACCCAATTTCATTTTGTTAAGGCATGTAACTTATGACTTGTAATTGATGTCAAGGACCTTGACTACATATGAGAACTAAGACAAACTATTCACATGTTGAGATTCAAATATCAACCTATACATTAGTAACTATGAGGATAATGCAAGGGAATTCAAAGACATAAAAAAGGGCCTAAGTGATTCAAGTGGCACAATAATAACAAGGTATATTGGGAGAGTACAACCTACAAGAACAACCCAACAAGGTTTGACAACCCAAACAAGGCTCAAGACCCCACACTTGCACCTTGACAACAAATATTGCTTAATCGAAGAAACCTATACCAGACATGAAACCAAGAACTTAGACTCAAGAAATTATGTTCTTACATTTGAATAGGCATATCGACTCAAATTGAAGACCCCAAACTGAGAAAAGGACAAAGTTCCTTCATTAACCTCTTAGATTCCTAGTAGCCCAAGGAATGAGACTTAGGCCTGCAACTTGTACACTTAGCATGAAAAGAAAATAATAAGACCAATATTACTTCCTATTTCTAATGTACTATCATATTCAAAAGTGGAGAGATCCCATTAGCAAGCAAATTGTCAAAACCTGTGGGGACGACATTTAGATAGAAGGGCTAATTAGGTCACATTTACAAAGGAGGTACCATTTAAACATGTGCTAAAAACATGATACCAATTGGAGATGTTGAGGAATGATCCAAATATGATTATTACCAAGTTATAGAACATAATGTGGAGTTTTAAGGCCTTAAAATTCTAGGACAACAGGTTTATGTATTGATGCATACAAGGTATATGCATCTAGGGCATCATGTTTCTGCCTTCTCCTTGCATCGTATCACCTAAGACCAAAAGAATATTAAAGTGCATTAAAAAAATACAAGGATTCAACCAAAGGCCATAATTTTTCTATTGTGGAATCTCACATTATATCTTGATTTCAATCAAAACCCTTGAAACCCTTGAATTTTTGGCTATCAACACTAAAATAGGAATAACTTGAGTTCTACAGTGTTTTAAGACCTCAAAAAAATTGCATTAGAAAGGTGATTCAAATATATATCCAACCATATGAAGTAAAAATCCCTAGGAATCTATACATGACTATGACATATAGAAAAATAGCCTAGGATGCAGAAAACAATATTTGTTTTATTGATTACAATGCCAAAAATGTGCATTGTACCTTCCACCCACCAGAAAAGGCTATATGAAGGTCTTTCCCAACTAATCCAACCATATTTGAAAATTTCTGATCATTGGAGGAAATAGTAGAACCATCTTTGCTTAGTTATGCAAAAAGTTGCAAAGTTGCATAACAACTTTGCACTTTAAATGCATTTTTTACATTTTAGTGCCTAAAAGGCATTTTAACCATTCAAATGAGTCTAGATTGACCCAGCACAACTAATAGACCCCAAATTATAAGTATATGCATTCAAATTACATATATTCTTACCAAGAAAAAATCAAGAGCAACATATTGAAAGGTTATGTTAAACAAAAATAATGTTGATGATGACCTTCAATCTGATTGATACCTTTGAACCCTTTTAAAGAAAGTTAGATCTCAATATACTTCATTATTTAAGATGAAACAATATGTGAATTGTTAAATTCACTTGCTTCATATGTTCTTTACTCTTTTCTATCCCTGCCTATATAATACAAACTTCTACTACATGTAAAATACTTTCTAACACTTCCAACTTGTTAAATGAGCTATCCCTTAGCAATTCCATGCTAGGGACCCTTACCTAAGCTAGAGACTTATCCCTTAAGTTTTGCATTGTCCTATGGTAAGGCATGCCTTGACTTTTAGGCTAATTAGTGACTCTTCTAAATACATTGTGACTTCCTACACCCTAGCTCTCACATATAGGTCTAATGACCCTTATTGATGTGGAGCACACAACCTATTTCTGCCACTTAGTTCTTCAACCTCTAAGGGTACCCAAACCCACTTCAAGATGATGTCTTGGTTACCAGCCTTTACCAAATGAAGACCTTTACTTATACAAGTGGACTCCACTCTCCTAAGTTCGTTCCCTTTTCTTGGGGTTCTTGGAAAACTTGGATCAAAATATGGCTTTAGGGACACTTGCCCTCAACTAGGCCAATTAAGGAAAAATAAGTAAAAAGATTTCAAGACTTCAAACTTAGACTTGATTCAACATTTCTAGGACTAAGCCACTAGGATTCATGCACTTTCAAGGCCCCAACACCTTCAAAGGATCAATATCCCTAACTTAGACCTAGAAATCCTAGTAGGTCAAAATTAAGTTTTCCTTGGCAAACTTCCAAACTTTCCAAAGGACAAGGCCAACTTATCACCTTTTCAATTACCTTTTATCTAGTTCTTTAAGAATCTAAAGGATCAAGGGATGACTCAATTCCAGCATACCCAAACTCCACTTTAGTCCATAAAAACTTCCAACATCCACATCTGATTTGCATAATTTACTAGGAAATCATTTAATTTATACTTAATCGTAACACAACTATATCTACATCAAGTTTTTATCAACAAACATCTACATGATTTCCCCTACTTAGCCACAAAAAGTACAAGGAAAAAGAATATTCCTACATCATTTGGTGCTCTTTTTGCAGGTGTCACAGACTTCATTCAACAAATTTTAAAATTATTTTCTTTAATAATTTTATGTGTAAGATATGCTTACTTTATGGTTGGTATGTATTTTTATCTCTATTATCATTTATTGTATTCATTTTGATGAGGTAAATAACTCATTCACTTTAAAATGGTAATTGTGATGATCCCATCTAAAAGGGTTGTCATGCCACATGATAGATTCTAATTCTTTAGTTACATTTTAGAATTTTCAAATTGCTACTTGTTTAAGCTTATCAATGAATTCTCAATTATCTTTAGATTAAAATATTACAAAAATGTTTAAAATGTTATATTTTAAGATATATATCAACTTTAAACAACATATAAAATGGCACTAGCTTTTTATGTAGAATTACCCATCTCAAATGAAAAGAACAAAAATGTTCTACCCAAAAAATAAACACATGAACTATCTAGATAAATTGTGACATAAAATATACTATTTAGATGAAACCATGAATGATGATATTGTACCTAGATTAACATGCACATCATCATCAACTTTAACATAGAAATTAGCATCCCATTTAGTGAGTGTTGTAGAGACGTAGATCTTGGTCTTTGTTGAGAGCTGATGGTAGCCTTCTGAATGTTTGAGGCTAAGGAAGTCATTATGCTCTACATCTTCTTCTTCAATTGCATGATCCATAATGCCACCTACTATAGCACTGTGCCCAATCACAAACCTTATCACTATCCCCTTCTCCTCCTCCAACTTCTTTAGCTTTGCCCCTACCATTCTCATTTCCCATTTTCCATTTTATTCATGGGCTTCAAACAATTCATAGTAATATTCAATTTAAAAACTTACAATTGTTACAAGTGTTTTAATTGATTATAGTTGTTGACCTTGTGGCATCCAAGTGTGTTAGTCAAAATCATGTCATTTTCTACTACTAAAAGTAGTGTTGATTCCCACCACAACAAATGCTTCTTTGGCAGAAGATTTATTTGCTTTCTCCACTCCATTCATCTTCATTCCACTTGCAACTCTTGCTTCTCCTAATTCCATTTCTAGTGAAGATATTGTTTTGTCTAATGCCCTATATCACTCATGCCCCTTTATATTCTTCAAATGAATCTTAAAACTATCCATTACAATACCCCTTATCCAAATAGATTCAGCTAATTTAAACTTCTCATACATTTATATATATCTTAGATGATAACACATCAAAATTCAATCTAGCATTATAAGATGGATTTTATAAGTTTATGATTCAATTTTTTTTTTTTTTTTGGGAGTTTATCTATAATAATTATAGATGAAAAAAAAAGAAAAAGATAAAATGATGTTAGTCATAATATCATTATTGGTAATAATGTTCTAAATGCAAAGAATTGTTCGTTTGAGCTTCTAGCAATGATCAAGTAGCTTACTAAATGACTTGATGAGTCTTGGAAACTTCTTCCATTATATCCTTGCTTTTGCTAGTTTCAAGTTTTTGGTTACATACACAAAATCATGACCTTACATCACAAAGCATTCACATTCTAACAATTTTCATGTTCTTTCATTACATTTTGATCTAAACAAAAAATTCTAAACTTTCACTTATTCAAATGACTAATTATAAAATGGGTCCTATAAAAGAATTTAATATAAATTTAAATAATGTATCTAGATACTAAACACATCAAAACATAAAATTTGTGATTTAAACTTATCTCTTCACTTACACATGATAACAATACCCACATTGTCATCTTTCTCTCTCTCCCTTTCTCCCCATTCAATCTAATGAACCAACTAGATTTTCTCTACATTTTAATGTCTCAAGTATTGCCTTGCGGTTTGTCATGTCCCCTTTTCAAATAATTAAAAATAATAATCTTTGCTAAGGTAGGCAGAGCCAAAAAGGTGAAGTTTCGGAAAAAGGGGATAATATTTGGAAGCTAATGGAATAATAAATAAAAATTATTATTAAAATATTTTTTATTAACCCCTCTTGGACGTGAGTTAAGGTTATGCCCTCTTTTAAGGGGTTTGGAGGCATTTTGGGCTCAATTCAAGAACTTAATTTTTGCTCATTTCTTTGTTGTTCTTCAGAGGCTGCCAAACCTGTGGAGAAGGAGTCCCAAGAATGGGAGTTTGAAAGTTTATAAGAAGTCTAAGGATGGGAGTTTAAATCCATTCTATTTGCATGCTCATATAGAGTTTGCCTTTATGCTGAACAGTGCAGATTTGTGGGTTTTCGGGTGTGTTTTTTGTAAGAGTTTGGTGTTTTCGGTTGAGTATTTCATATCAGTTTAGGTTGCTGCTATATATCAGAAATTTAGATGTTAAAATAAATCTGAATATATTTATTTGATCATGGTTATACTTCTATGATAGATTATCAGTGCCTTTGTGGTGTTTTCAGCTATTTTGTGTTATTTTCGGGAGCTCAATGAGCATTGTTTTTATCCTCCGTTTGGGAGCTGTTGTGAAAATGTTATATAGATCTAGAAATTTAATTTTGTAGGATTTTATGCTGCTGAAATTTCTATAAAAAATGTCCACTTTCAGATTTATTAATAATATGTGAAGCTGTGAAGTTTTTGGCACTATTTTCGACATACCCGATTTGGGGTTTATTGAGAAATTGGTGGATCTTTGAAATATTGGTTGTTTGATCTTAAAGATTTGATTAGAGGCTTGAAATATCATATAAAATTAGAAAAGGTACATTTTAGTGGTATCAGAGCTATGATCTTACCAGCCTGAGGGTTTGTAAAAGTTTGCATGTTAGTTTTGACAACTACCCAAATCTTGCAAGTCATAATTTATGGTTGCATGTTGCTTCTAATCAGCTACGTGTCAAAATTTACTATTGCATGCTACTTCTAATCATTTTCATGTTAGTTCTTGGTGAATTTGGTGGTTTAATGTTGCTTCTAATCAGCTGCATGTCAAAATATATGGTTGCATGCTAATTCTAATCATTTGCATGTTAGTTCTTGGTGAATTTGGTGGTTGCATGTTGCTTCTAATCAGCTGCATGTCAAAATCTATGGTTGCATGCTACTTCTAATCATTTTCATGTTAGTTCTTGGTGTTTGAAGAAGTTATAACCTATTGGGGTTACACTCTACTTTATCCAAAATGGACAGGTATAGTACAGAGCCTCAGAGGACACGATCTTGGACAATTGATATCCAGAGTCAGAATAGTAGAAAGGATGGTTATTTAGACATTCAAGATAAACTTAGGAAAATAAGCCATGACATGTCTAAATAGTTGGTTGAGCACCACTGTATGATGAATGACATGTTGTCCAACCCAACTAAGGTGGATAAGTTTACTGGATTTCTATTTGGCAGATTTTCTCATAGGGTAGATGACACAATTACCAAGAACCTACGTGAGGAGTTTTAGAAACTAGCTTATAGCCAGGCAGAGGTCTCAGATTCTACTTTGCCACAAGAGGTAGTGGGTTTAGATGATGATTATGAGGATGTTGTTGTGCATGATGGTGAGATATCTGGTAGAGATGAGTAGACATTGAGCATTCATGACTTTTTTGAGAAAGAGTACCAGGCATAGTTAGATGCTTCATCACATGAGGTTGAGGTAGGTAGTACTTCACATGATTTGTCTAGCCAGCTAAAGGTGAACAAAGATAGTATTGTGACTTCATTATCTCATCATGATAGGATGCGAGATATGATAGAGGATCATATTCAAATGATTCAATTATAGGGTAGACATAAGGGAGTTCAGGAAAGATCTTCTTGTGTTGACTTACAAGCAATTAGGGAAGGAATGGGAACCATGAAGTTGAGTTATTTGCATCTTCTATCAGATCATGACCATCTTCTTAGCCTTGTTGGAGACTATTTAGATGCCTTGAGGAGGAAGGAGGAGGAAGTTGACAGGCTTTCTCATGAGCTTGAGGACGCATGAGCTTCTTTGCTGAATACTCCATTAGCATTACAAGACTGGGAGAGACATGGAGATAAGCATGGCATGGAATTGAGTTTAGTTTCATCTTGCACTACTGATACTTAGCTTTCTGCGAATAGTAGATCATATGTGGTCATTGATAATGTTGCGAGTTCATCTTGGATTCACATCTAGGATATAGGGATAATGTTAGACAGGTATGTGAAATTAGTTGGTATTGGTCATATTACTCAGGTGAGGAGTTTGCTTGAGTTACCAGCTGATTATAGTTTACGGATATGGACTCAAGATTGTTATATTGGTGTTTGGGATTCAGTTGACTGGAAATCTTTTACACTTTTTGGTAGTAGTGATTGTTTGGGTGCTATCATGGATTTGATTAGTAGATTGCACAGTGTTGTCTTTTCTTGTGCCAGGAGCTTATTTGATGTTGGCATTAGTTTTTATACACCAATGTTGGGCTTTGTTCATATATCCAGTCGACCATTTTTGCTAGAATGTGTTGAGTATCTTTCATATTTGGTAGTGTGTACAGATGAGTCTCGGGATCATATTGGCATTGATGACATCCAGGAGGATTCAGTGGATAGTTTTGAAGACTTAGTTTCCTTGGTGATTTCTTTTGGTACAGAGGAGTTGGATAGTAGTGCTTCAGTTTTTGATACTCCGTATGTTGATATGAGCTTTGGAGTTGATTCGCATGATATGGATGGTAATACTCTAGAGACCAGTAACCTTGAGGATACTCCTTTAGATAGTGCATCAAAGGAGGTTTATAGGATACAATCTAGCCAGTGCCATCATGTGTCTAGTCAATTGAGAGTTAGTGAGTGAGACATCGGTATTGCTTGCCAACATTTCAATGATGTTTGTCAATTGTTAGCAGTTAATGGATGGGGTTCTCCTACTAGTCATGAGCAAGGAGGTAGTTATCTTTCCTTGACAGAGTTCCACTCTTTATGGGAGGCTTTTTGGATTTTGAGATAGGATTATATGTAGTTGGTAGCCGATAAAGATTATCTTATGGAGTGGGGCAGTATAGCATACGATGCATTTTTGGCCAAGGAAGATGAGGTGAGTGAGCTTACTCAATAGCTTGAAGTGACTTCTGAGATTCTTGAGAGTACACAGTTGGCTTTCAAAGAGTCACAATTTCATTTGGCTAAGGTGACCATGGAGTTAGAGCAACTACAGCCTTTACCAGATTCTGTACAGTCACAAACTATGGTGTTTGGTGACCTGAGGATGTCCATGTGGTCGAGATTGTCAAAGACAGTGGATATGGGGATGCATCCATCCTTGATACTAACATTGGCATATCGGGTTCATCCCCACTAAAGTCAGGTTCAGTTGAGTTGGGTGTTGTAGCAGATTGTTATGGTATGCCTGACATGGTGGTGATCTCTAGTACTAATGGCACGAAAATTAGAGATGTTGTATCAAAGACCACTTGTGATGTTGGTGAGTCGATAGTTAGCATGGTTCCTGCTAGTAATACTACTCCCTTGGCGATGTCTTTAGAGGTAGTAGTCAGTTCCAACTTTGTTAGTGATCGATTGCAGTTAGTTACATCTAGATTGTAGCCTAAGCCACTGACTGAGATTGGCACATTCTATCAACATTACATTGTGAGGTATGCTCATCAATTCACCTTTGATGACCATGTTGATGAGATGATGATACAGAGATGTACTTTGGTTCTTAGTGCTTATAATCAGTTATGGGATAGTTTGATGCCTCAGGATGAGAGTTGTTATTAATTCTACTCCTTTGGCTATGACATCTCCTGACTTAGCTGGTGATCAATCACAGTGGGTTGTATCACTTGTTCATGGTGAGCTATTGACTAAGGTTGGTTTTTTTATTCAACATTATATTGCAGGGTATGTACATCAATTAGCATTTGATCCTTGTGTTGAGGAGTTGATGGCAGGAAAATTTGGTTTGGGTTCCATTTCTTGTTGTTTATCTTGTGATGTCTTTTCACCATTAGGGGTGCATGGGAGTTATGGTTATGAGACAATGGCTAGTGATCTACAAAGTTGTGTTGACTATAGGAGTTGTATAGTGTGTGGATTCTCCACACATGGTATAGTTCATTTGAGAGCATTCACCATTGTTGCAGAATTGGATTGTACATTCTATATAGGCCAGTGGGATGTGTTGATGGTATTTACTATGTTGGTGGTTTGATTTGTCCACTTTACTTGGGTTTTGATGTTGTAAGAGTTTGTGTCTCATGGGTTTATGACTGTGGAAGTTGTGACTTTAGAGTTTGGTTGAGCAGTAATTGTCAGTTTGATTATGGATTCCTCTTGGTTATATTGCAGAGGATATTGCAGGAGCCTGTGTTAATTGACAATAGTATAGTTCATGACTACATTTGGGATCTAGGTGGATTGATTGGTTTATTGTTCAACCATTGCTTGAGGACAAGCAATATTTGGAAGGGGAGGACTTGTCATGTCCCCTTTTCAAATAATTAAAAATAATAATCTTTGCTAAGGCAGGCAGACCCAAAAAGGTGAAGTTTTCAAAAAAGGGGATAATATTTGGAAGCTAATGGACTAATAAATGAAAAATATTATTAAAATATGTTTTATTAACCCCTCTTGGATGTGAGTTAGGGTTATGCCCTCTTTTAAGGGGTTTGGAGGCATTTTGGGCTCAATTCCTGAACTTGATTTTTGCTCATTTCTTTGTTGTTCTTCAGAGGCTGCCAAACCTGTGGAGAAGGAGACCCAAGAATGGGAGTTTACAAGTTTCTAGGAAGGCTAAGGATGGGAGTTTAAATCTATTCCATTTGCATGCTCATACAGAGTTTTCCTTTGTGCTGAACAGTGTAGATTTGTGAGTTTTCGGGTGTGTTTTTTGCAAGAGTTTGGTGTTTTCGGTTGAGTATTTCATATCAGTTTTGATTTCTGCTGTATATCAGACATTTAGACATTAAAATAGAGTTTAATGTATGTATTTTTTCATGGTTATACTTCTATGATAGATTATCAGTGCCTTTGTGGTGTTTTCGGCTATTTTGTGTTGTTTTCGGGAGGTCGATGAGCATTATTTTTGTCCTCCGTTTGGGAGCTGTTGTGTAAATGTTATACAGATCTAAAAATGTTATTGTTTATGCTGCTATGCTGCTGAAATTTCTATAAAAAATGTCCACTTTCAAATTTATTAATAATATGTGAAGCTATGAAGTTTTTGGCACTATTTTTGGCATACCCGATTTGGGGTTTATTGAGAAATTGGTGGATCTTTGAAATATTGGTTGTTTGATCTTAAAGATCTAATTAGAGGCTTGAAATATCAGATAAAATCGGAAAAGGGACATTTCAAGTTTGACTTGAAAACTTTCCAAAGAATCTTATTATGTGTTTTTCCACCATATTTTTTCAAGTGGATATTTGATACGACAACAAGGTTCAAATAATGAAGAATCTTTCTCCCTATTTGCCAATCCTTGAATAACCACAAGTTAGGGTTCTTCATAGAATATTGTCTAAGCCATGTGCTGGTTGCAACCACTGCACTGATATGGTACTCTAAACCTTCACCATTTATAACCGAGTGATCCAATTTTTTTTTTTTTAGCTTAGACACAACAAAACAAATAATAATCTATCACTTCTTCATTATCTTCAGGTGGAATAACAACAAAAATATGGCCTACAATGACAAATGTACAAAATGCGATCATTAATTTAGAAAACACTTAGGTAAAAGTGATAAAGTTACATATTGAAATTACAAACATATATAAATATATATATTACTAGGTTGCACTAGATCAAACAAGCAGTCAAAGTCAATAGATGAATCCATCTCTACCATGTCCAGTGCTTATGAGGGACAATAGCTATCAATTGGGTCCAAAATTGTATATCCCATTTGTCCACCCATTCAGTCCACTCATAGTCATCCTAATTTTCTTCTACACATGATAGATAATAGAATGTCATTTTTTGTGTGTAGATACACCATGAACCTACATTAGAGCTTCTAAAAGAGTGCAACTAACTAATCCTCATATGGTGCAATGTTAGTATTATCTATCAACCAAAAAATCTACAAACTATAGACTCACCTTGCTTACCTGGACCCATTGTAGCATTACACCACTAGATAATGGATTTTGTATCTATCAATATTGCTCCATATTTTTACTTTAGTTCTTCATGAGCTAAGGCTCTTTTGATGCATGCACCTACACCATCATGCTCTCCCTTTTCATGACCAGCCTCTATGAAATTCCACATAAATTGAAATCTACACAACCTATGCATCCTGCTCAACCAATAGAACATTTGTGCATTCTTGAGTTGAGATGTGCATTTGTCTGACCAAATAACATGTTGATATGCCCCTATTAGCCAAATCTCTATAAATAGTTAAAACCAACCTTGTAAAAACTCTATAGAATGTGATCAATCAGTGCTGATGTAAAAATGGTACTCCCTCAAAATCTTCCTTTCATCCTCTGTACTTGTAGGTGAATGCATGAATGTTATGTGAACTAATATAGAAACCTGTTGAGAAGTATAATACTTTTCTTGCACCTCATTTTGTAGTTGTAGTGTGTAGTTCTCTGCAAAGTCTACAACAAAAACAATGGTATCTAGTGGAAAAATATCCTTGCACAACTTGAATTGTAATCTAGCCATTGAGCTCTATGTGTATGCCTTGCATACTCTTAAATAATCATTTCACAAAAAATCTTCATGAACTCATACATTGGAATCTTTTCAATGACTAAATCACATCTTTTACCCTATTTCCCATCCTTTAGAGCATATGTCACTGTCTTCAATTTTCGTAATCTCCAATTTCATTTCCAATTGCATGTGTCATATCCATATGTTCACAAGTTGGTAAAAGTTGCAAAGAACCACAAAATAATTATGTACCATCCAAGCATGATGTCTTGTAAAATTGTTTGCCATCCCTTATTTCACATAAAATGTTGGATATGGATTCACTTGAAGATCTTGGTGGCTCATTCATGTCAAAATCCTGTAAAATAAACTTAGAATGCAAATACACACATATATGCCTAAAAACATAAAAATGGTTTGAAAATTCAATATGTATCCTACAACAAGAATTTGTGCATATCTGATTTATCTTCACATAAAAAGGTTTACCCATCTCAAAAAATATTTGACTTATTTGAATTTGAGGATACATACCAATAAATTTTGCAAAAAATTGTGTCTTAGTTGAGTCCAAAAGATGTTTCACATCTGGGTCACAATTTTGGCTACCAATCCTCCTTACAACATCTCTTTGATTAGGGGAAACACGTGTTATTTTTCAAAAAATCTTCGATCAATGATTTCAAAGCTTCACTAATTTCTTTATCCTTTCATAGTAGTCTACTACTAAATGTTCATAACTCATTTTTAGTTGGATCTTCCAATCTCTCATGCCTTAGCATGGATCTCCTTAGAGTACCTTTACCAATTTTCAATTTTTTGCTTGTCTTTGTCATGAGTTGAGCTTTCTTCATTTGGTAACTTACTTTTGTCGATGTAAATACTCATCTTGTGATATTACTATCTTTGGTGTGTGATTTAGAATCCACTTTGTCATAAGCACTCATTAGATTTTTTACAATACTTTTTTCATTTGAATTGTTCATCATTCTTAGCCCAAGAATCTTCATGATAGGCCTAAATTTCAAATTCTTCATCATTTCAACAAATAATTGGCATTGATCTGTAATATTTAATTCTTCAAAGAATAATCTCCACATACAATTAACTTTTCTTTGACAAGTACACTTGCTAATCTTATCAGACATTGATTTCAAAATGTTATTATCAATATCAATCAAATATTTTGGTCTTCTAAAATTAATTCTAGAAGGTGTTATAATCTCTTCCATTCCCTCATCATTTTGAATAACAACATAAGGTTGAGTGTTTTGTGTACTTTGAACCGAAGATGATGTGCCTTGGTAATAAGATGCAAAAGATGGAATATCACCTACCTAATATGTTGATGTTGTGCATTCAAGATGACTTGATGGAGTGTGTGTTGGCATTATGATTATTTTTGTCATTAGTGACAACACTTACTCAATTTCATATGCTTACCAATCATCAAGTGGTTACCTTGTAAACTTAGTAGTTCAGTAGTTTACACTGAGCAGATAGTGGCTACTGAGAAAATACAGACAATGTGAAGTCCAGCAGTGTCTACCAAGAAAATACAGACAATGTGAAGTCCAACAGTGTCTACCAAGCTTTTCAGTATCTATTGTGCTTCATAGTGTCTACTGAACAGATAGTTTGTCTCATGAAGATTTAGTGCAAACTGAGTGATGAAAGATTTAGTGTTTACCGAGTGAAGCAAGGTAAACTCAGTGTAACATATCTATAGAGTGACACTACATCTATCGAGTCACCAGTGGTTACCAAGTTTAGAACTACAACGAGTGATTAGTATGGACTGAGCCTTCACTTCTACTAAGTGCACAACAATGCCAAGTAATGTGGTGGATTCTGAGTATTAGAAGGTCACTAAGTCAGTTTAGTGAACTTGAGTTATTTACTATTGGGTCGACTCTGTAATGCATTTATTTACTTGAATTTTGGCCGACCTTTTGATTTTGTAAATTTGAAAGGTATATATGTAAGATGTATTGTAAGATATCAAACATGATGAAATGAATAAAAAGGAATAGCAAAGTAACATGAAGTATATGCAAAAAATAATTAGCAACAGTTGAAAGAACACAAGGAGGTCAATTTAGGGACTAAAAATTTATATCCATCACATGAGGTGATCAATAGATAAGGATCTTATCAACAATTAGTTACAAGAAGATCCACTGCTTCATCCTAATAGGTGAATCATTTTTTCAAAATCCTCTAATAAGGTAGACTTAATAGTCTTAGTACAAATCTCTTAACAGAGTGCATACTTCATTGTATGTTTGGAAATCCTCTAACAAGGTGGACCTAGCAACTGTTTGTGCTCCTAATAGGGAAAATCACTAGAAGTGGTCAATGTAAGTCTTAATAGGCCAACTTTATACTATAGTATTGAATTTTTGTGGGTATCGTCCCCACCCTAGTTTTACTTTCTATTTGGAAAGTTTCTGGGTCACCAAAATAGTGTGTGCTCTTGTGTAATGATTGTTTTATGTTTTAGAGCTAATGTATGTAGTAGCATAGATGGATGTGTGGTAAATTGATAAAAAAATTTAAGGTTACTAATTCACCCCTCCCCTCTCAATAAATTATCATATCTTGAATATTTCCAAAAATTGGTATTAGAGCTTTGTGGTTCTCAGGATAAAAGTTTAGCAACTTGATCAAAGATCTAAGGACAAATGGAGATATTTAGACTTGACAAGGCAATTGAAAATGAAAAGCTAGATCTAGAAATGGCCATGGATCAACTCAAAGAAGCAAAGGAGCATCTTTCCCAATCCTTGAAAAGAAGGACGGAACTTGCAAGACAAATGAATGACCATTAGTATGTTGAAGAAAAGATTGAAGACCTTTTACCATCAAGCAGTTCAGATGAAGCTAATGAGGCAATCAAGGAACTCCTAGCAAAGAATGGATCTCTATGGGAAGAAGTAAGAAAACTTAAAAGAGAACAAGAAATCTAATCAATCAGACTATGTGAAGTTTTGGAACAAAGAAAAAAGGAAAATGAAGACTTGGAGGCAAGAAATAATCAATCCAATCTGAATGAAGACCTCATGGATCAAATCTCTGGAGAAAATGAAGAAATCAAGATTCTTAAAGCACATAATGAAAGAATAAGAAGTGATCTAAATTATGAAAGGGAAATTAATGAAAGAATATTGAGAGAATTGAGATGTGAAAAGAATTTTTTTGAAAAATTATAGAGTGACCTAAATACTGAAAAACAAATCAATGAAAGAATGATGAAGTCACAAGAAGACATAAATCAACCAATTCAGCAAAATGAGTGGAATCTTCATAGAGAAAAAGGTAAAGCATGACTTGGATATAATGAAGAAGATGAATCTTCCAAACAAGGTGCCCAAAGGAATCAAAGACCTACTTGCAATCACTCTAGTAAGTTAGGCCATACATCAAACAAATGTTGGAGCAATGGAAAAGAAAAATTTAATGGTAAATGCTACAACTACAATCAACATGGTCACAAAGCTAATGAATGCAAGGAAAAATCAAAATTTGAAGGCAATTGTCACAAATGCAAGAAGCATGGTCACAAGGAATCTCAATGCAGATCCAAAACATTCAATCCAATTGAACAACTTGTAAAGGCAATATTTGGATGGGACTACAATACCTAGTGTACATGTCATTATTATGGAGAATATGGACACATTGGTATAAATTGTGCAAGGCATCACCTAAGGAAGAAGGACACTACTATAAGGTGTTATACATGCACTGAACTTGGTCATATAGCTAAAAATTGCATGAATATAGCTAAAATTGAAGATGAAAAGAAAGCAAGGGCTGACAACATAAGGAAACAAATGAGGCAGCAATGGATTCCTAAATCCACTAAAGATAAAAGCTCAAATCATGGAAGTGAAGTCACTCAAGAAGTGGGTGACTCCATCCCCTTAAACTAAATTCCCAAGAATGTGTTGGAGCTATACTTAGCAAGGAAATCATAAGTAGTTCCAAGAAATATGAGGAATGCAAAATGATCCAATCAATATTGGAGATACATCAGGATCATAGAAAGGTTATCTTTCATCGAGTGCATCAAACTCTACCAAGGAAAAGTGGTTAAAGACCTTACTAAGTGAGGTTGAGAATAAAAAAAAATTTGTTTGTCTACCGAGTTGATACTCATGCCAAGTTAGGTTAGTGGATGGTAGTCTGTTACACACTATGACGACATGGTACCTAACATTAATGGAAAAATTTTCATCAAATTGGGCAAAATTCAACTTCATTTTTCATCATATTCTCAGAGCTAAAATATTTCCAAGTGCATTCAAGTAACTTCAAGGAGATTTCGAGAAAATTTGTAGTTAACAGATTTGATCAAAGATTTCCATCACTTACCGAGCAACAATGGATTCCACAAGCACAACCACTAGCAAGGCAAAACATGGATCATAAATGTTAGTCAAGGGCATAGAATGGAAAGCACTGAACCTTAAGTTGGTTCCTGCAGTTGTAAAGGCACTTGACCCTAATGGCACACAATCACAAATTCCTCCAAAGGTACTTCTGATCAATGATATCCGAACTCATTTCAAATCTTCAAATCAAGAAATAGGAACCCTAGAAATGGTTAGCGTGTTAGAAGAAATGTATGTTGATGGCTCACTGAAACCAAAATTTAAGCATTTGGAGACAAAAGGATTGACCCACACATCTCATCTGCCAAGAAGCTTTAAAATAAAATGGATTATATATATTCTTAGCCATGTTCACAATGGTTAGTTATCGTTGGAACAACTCGTATTAATTAGCAAGAAGATGATTCACAAGATTACTAGACTTCCCATTCTCAGTAAAGCTAAACTACCAAAACCCTAGGTCAGGATGAACTATAGAAGAAAACCCTAGCTGAGTGGGACAATAGAGGCTTAAAGATTAGCACCGTTAACGACATAGAACTAAGATATGGAATTCATGTAATTTCTTAGAAGATTTATAGTTCCAATCATTTGAATGGTGTGCCATGTGAGGCTATCGACCTGGCATTTAAGGTTGTGAAGAAGAATTTGGAATATGACCTTTTTGAGCTATTGCTAAGGCAATTGAAAAAGAACATGGATAGCATTAGATCATCCAAGAATAACCCTTGTAAGTTTGGTTCTTTGTTGACATGTTTATTTTCTTATGTACAAAAATTCTTTCCCTCCAAAGGTTATGTCATATGGAGAAAGGATGTTCCCATTCTATATCAAATTAATGAGTTTATAATAGAAATGGATATAAATTTTGATAGTATAATGGATAACTATTTTGAAGAATTCAAGGAAAGGATGAACAACTAGTTTAGGATTCCTCCTAAAATTGTTTAGGACTACAAATATAATGTGTTTTTCATGGTAGATTGTGACAGAGTATATATTTAGGCAGTCAGGTCTCGAGTTGCATGGGTGAAACCTCTACCTTATGAGGTACACATTGATGAAACCAAGGATATCATTGAAGCACTAGTAAATGAGCCAGTAGATCACAAGAAACCAATTTTTGGTACCTATGATGAGGCAAAAGCAATAATAGAATTAGAGATTAAACTTCCCCAAGCAATCAACAAAGGTAAAAGAAAGATTGCTAAGATGAAAACTACTATTGAGCCTTTAATGATTGCCAAGGGAAAAGGTGAGCATGAAGAAGAGGAGAAAGAAACAAAAAATGAAGATGAATATGAGAAAGAGGTAGAGCCAATCAAGAAGAAGGGCAAGTTAATCATTATCAAGCCACCCAAAGCCTCCACAACTGTGTTTACTAGAAGATCAAAGAAGAAAGGAGGCAGTGAAGTTGTATTCAGTAAGCCCCCTCTCACCTTCCAAGAAATATTGAAAAAGATGGAAGAGGGAGCTAGCATCACAAATTTCAAAGCTTTAAAATTTGAAACTAGAATTGATGAAAATTGAGGAACTAGTACTTACCAAGATGGGAAAATGGAAGTATTCCCTAGACCAGATTTCCCCTCAAATGTCACAAGAACTATTGGTAGGACTACAATCGAGGTGGGAATCAGCCACTCAAATAGAAAAGGACATATATGAACAATCCTTGAAGAATCTTTTACCAAATCTTACTGAGGTAGAAATAAAGGCAGCCATTAAGATCAATGAAGAACAAACAATGATTAGATTCCATACATGTTTGATTTTAATCAAAGATATTGAGCATGTTGTTAATGATGCAACAAACATGTGGAAAGGCATATATCATCTACATAAGCCCAGTGATGATCCTGCAAAAATCAAGGATTGTGAAAGTGACTAAGAGGATGAGGAAGATGATAATACTCCCTCGGTCATAGCAACTAATGAAGATATGCAAGAATTGATGAAGGAGAAGGAAGAAGAGGAGAAGGAGGAAGAAGCAGTGGAGGAAGAAAAGGATGAAGAAGATGATCCAATGAAGATTGTAGCACAAGTCATTACTTCCCTTCCTCACTCTCCACCTAAGACAGTCACATCATCAGGGTTGGAGACAGCTTTAGTAGGATTGACCACATTAGAAACATCATCTACTCCTACTTCCCCACAACTTTGAGCATCATCTATGGAAGTAACCATTACTTCATCTACCGAGTTGTAGCTTTCTTCATCAGTACTCGAGAAATCAGTCATAGTAGCATCAACTGTGTCTACTTCCTCTGATCAATGTATAGTAAGTTCTATAGTTCTTTCTAAAATTTTGTCTACTCCAATTGTGAATATTCTAGTTTCTACACTACCTATTTGTACATTATTTTTGGGAAGCACACCAATTTTGGATTCAGCCGATACTTCTCTCAACTTTCCTCCAATTGCACCTATTCAAGTGTTTTCTGCTAGTCCATCCATGTCAACTATTGTTTCTATTTCTAAATCCAAGGAAGTAAGCACAGAAGTAAAGCCTAAGACTCCTCTGAAACTTCTTCTTACTAGAAAGAAAATTGATGAAGACATAGATTTGGATACAAAAATGTTATTCCAAAGATAGACTTGGACAATGCCTCAACTAGTGAGATGAGAATGGTTAGTCAACTTCTAGAGTAGAAGGCAAGGTAGAAGAAACTCATAGAAGAGGGAGATAGAGAATATACTATAATAGAAAATGCTAAAAACATAATTATTGAAGCTATTGGTGTTGATGTTGATTCATCTCAACACATTTTTTTGCAATTAGAAGAGGTTGTAAATAAGTTCAATGAGGACACCTCTAGGCAAGAAAAACTCATTGAAAAGGTAGAGAAGAAATTTGATAATAAAGTGATTGAGCACATTTCAATAAAATAGGTTGCATGAACCTAAATTTTGAGCAATCTTGAGCAAGCGTTCACAAATGTAATATCACTTTTTGGGAAGCTCTATGATGTTAATGAGTTCACTAAGGAAGTCAAAGAAAAATTGAATAAATTAGATGTGGAAATGAAAGACAGTGCTCAAAAGTTGCAGCTTGACCATAGTTCAAGCTCATCACACCACACAAAGGTGAAATTTTTGTCCGAAATGTAGGCAAAGTTACTCAGAGAAGAAGCCATAATCTAGTCTACACTGATTGACATTCAAAATATGATTCTTCTAGTCATGGATCAAATGTAGAAACACATTGCCTACTCAAAAACATTGATTCATGACAACATTTTTTCAATAGTAGATCATATGATTGAACTTTCTGTAGAAGTTCAAGTGGCTCTCTCCACCTACAAAATTTTGCAAGAAAATTGTGGTAAGACATTGTCTCTTATTCTCAAGGTACACTTAGATTTTCTCTCACATTTTGGTGTCTCAATTTAAATTTATTATATGTAGATTCTTTGGCATTATTGTCAAAAAGGGGGAGATGAGATGGGGAGATAAGATTGTTGACATTAGAATATCAGATGAATAAGGAATAAGAGAGACATTTTACAGATAAGTGTTATGCATACCATATGTATGGGGGAGATATGTGAGACATGTAAGATATGTATATAGAAGATTTACAAAGATCAATTTTGGTAAATCAGAATGTCAGTTTTGATTCATAAGTGTTTTTATCACTAATGCCAAAGGGGGAGATTGTTGGCATTATGATTTTTTTTCATTAGTGAAAACACTTACTCAATTCTGTATGTTTACCAAGCATCAAGTGGTTACCTTGTAAACTTAGCAATTCAGCAGTTTACACTGAGCAAATAGTGGCTACCGAGCAAATATAGACAATGTGAAGTCTAGCAATTTCTACCAAGCTCCTCAGTATCTACCATGCCTCACAGTGTCTACCGAGTAGATAGTTTGTGTCATGAAGATTTAGTGCAAACTGAGTGATGAAATATTTAATGTTTATCAAGTGAAGCAAGGTAAACTTAGTGTACAGTATCTGTCGAGTGACACTACATCTACCGAGTCACTAGTGGTTACCGAGTTCAGAACTACATCGAGTGATTAGTATGGACCGAGCCTTCATTTCTACCAAGTGCATGATGATGCCGAGTAATGCAGTGGATACCGAGTATCAGAAGGTCATTGAGTCAGTTCAGTGAACTCGAGTTATTTACTATTGGGCTGACTCTCTAATGTATTTGTTTACTTGTATTTTGGCTGACCTTTTGATTTTGTAAATTTGAAAGTTATATATGTAAGATGTATTGTAATATATCAAACATGATGAAATGAATAGAAAGGAATAATGAAGTAATGTGACGTATATGTGAAAGATAATTAGCAGCAATTCAAGGAACACAACAAGGTTAATTCAGGGACTAAAATGTTATATCCATCCCATGAGGTGATTAGTGCATAAGGATCTTATCAACAATCAGTTGTGAGTAGATCCACTACTTCATCCTAATAGGTGAATTAGTTTTTCAAAATTATCTAACAAGGTAGACTTAACAATCTTAGTACAAATCTCTTAACAGAGTGCATACTTCATTGTATGTTTGCAAATCCTCTAACAAAGTGGATCTAGGAGTCCTTTGTGCTCCTAATAGGGTAGATCACCAGAAGTGGTCAATGTAAGCCTTAAATGGCCAATTTTATACTACAGTATTGAAGTTTTATGGGTATCATCCCCACCCCAGTTTTACTTTCTATTTGGAAGGTTTTTGGGTCACCAAAATAGTGTGTTCTCTTGTGTAATGATTGTTTTATGTTGTAGAACTAATGCATGTAGTAGCATAGATGGATGTGTGGTAAATTGATAAAAAGTTTTAAGGTTATTGATTCACCCCTCCCCTCTCAGTAATCTGTCATATCTTGAATATTTCCAATAGTCTGTACATTGTGAGATCTACAAATTAGCATCTCTTCAACATGAGAGGATGATATGACTCCAACATTAGAAGATGGTGTAGCTTCACAATTCAATTATCTTCTTGAGTGCAATAGTCTCATTCATTCTCTTTGTCTTTCCAATTCTTCCTCTTTGTTTCTTTGTATTTGTGGTTCTTGTTCCTCTTCAAAAATCAATTCTTCATTATTGCTTTGCAATTTTCTTTGTTCACATAGTGGTTTCATTTTATCTCTTTTAATGGCCAAATCTGCCTCCCTCTCTTCCTTTGTTTGAGCTTTTGGTTTCTTCCTTGGCATGATGATTTCTATATGTCAAATTATTCAAACATCTAAATTACTTACAATTTGTAAATTACAAATCATTCAAATACATATAAAAATTACAATTATTTCAATGAATACACAATATTTATCAAACAACTTGCCAAATTTCTAACCATTTCCAAATAACAATTCATTCAAACATACAAATTTCAATGAATTCACTATATATTAAATAACATGTCAAATTATAATCATTTTTTTCTCTATATATCAACAAACAATATTTAAAAAGGACTACACTAAACTTTTCTATAGAAAGAATATTCAAAAAGCCTTCAAATAGCGTATTTAATGATTGAATTTGGTGTTTGCTAGCTTCAAAAATTCTTCTAATAGTCTGTGCTAACTTCTAATAGCTTGAAACCCATTTTTTTGTTGGAACAACAAAATGCACAATAGACAAAAAGTAGAATATGAATCAACAGGGACCCAAACTTGCTTTATGACCATTTTTTAGTGATTTCACATAGTGTGTATGCACTATATGAAAATAAATCTCTCCCTAGCCCACCATCCCCATCCCCTCCTCTCTCTCTCTCTCTCTCTCTCTCTCTCTCTCTCCCTTTTCTCTCTTCTCTCCCATCCCCTACTCCCTCTCACTCTCTCTCCTCTCCCATCTCATACTCTCTCTCACTCTCCCTCTCCTACTTTCTCTCTCATCACCTACTCTCTCTACCTCTCTCTCTCCTATCCCCTCCTCTCTCACTCTCTCTCCTCTCCCATCCCCTACTCTCTCTCATTATCTCTCTCCTCTCCCATCCCCTACTCTCTCTCACATTCTCTCCTCTCCCGTCCCCTACTCTCTCTCTTGCTCTCCCTCTCCCACCGCCTAATCTCTCTTTATCATCCCCTACTCTCTCTCTCCCCTCACCCATCCCCTACTCTCTCTCTTGCTCTCCCTCTCCCATAGCCTAATCTCTCTTTATCATCCCCTGCTCTCTCTCTCCCCTCTCCCATCCCCTACTCTCTCTCCTCTCCCATCCCTTGCTCTCTCTCTCTCTTTCTCTCTCTCCTCTCCCATCCCCTACACTCTCTCTCTCACTCTCCCTCTCCTACTCCCTCTCCCATGGCCTACTCTCTCACTCTCTTTCCCATCCCCTACTCTCACTCTCTCCCCTCTCTCATCCTCTACTCTCTCTCACTCTCTCTCTCCCCTCTCCCATCCCCTACTCCCTCTCACTTTATCTCTCCTCTCCCATCCCCTACTCTCTCTCTCTCACTTTCTCTCTCTCCTCTCCCATACCCTACTCTCTCTCCCTATCCCTCTCCCACTCCCTCTCCTATTGCCTACTCTCTCTCCCATCCCCTACTCTCTCTCTCTCTCTCAAGCTAGTCTCTCTCTCTCTCATTCCCCCCTCTCACATCTCCTACTCTCTCTCTCTCAATCACACACTCTCATCCTCCTCTCTCTCTTGCTCTCCCTCTCCCACTCCATCTCCCATCTCCTACTCTCTCTCCCATTCAGTTCTCTCTCTCTACCACCCCCTACTCTCTCACACTCTCACACTCTCTCCCATCTCCTTCTCTCTCTCTCTCACACACTCTCATCCCCCCTCTCTCCCTCTCCCTCTCCCACTCCTTCTCTCACCACCTACTCTCTCTCCCATCCACTACTCTCTCTCTCTCTTGGGCTACTCTCTCTCTCCCCTCTCCCATCCCCTACTCTTTCTTTCTTTAACACACACACACACACACACTCATCCCCCCCTCCCTCTCTCCTCCCCCATCCCTTATTCTCTAGATCTCTCACACACACTCCCATCCCAACTCTCTCTCCCTCTCCCACTGCCTACTATCTCTCTCTCACTCCCTCTACCTCTCTACTCTCTGTCTCCCATCCCCTACTCTCACTCTCTCTCTCCCATATCATACTCTCTCTACCACCCCTACTCTTTGTCACACTCTCACACTCTCTCCCATCCCCTACTCTCTCTCTCTCTCTCTCACACACATTCCTGTTACCCCCCACTCTTCCCCTCTTCCACACCCACTCCCACCACATACTCTCTCTCTCTCTCTCTCTCTCTCTCTCTCTCGGGCTACTCTCTCTCCCTCCCCTCTCCCATCTCCTACTCTCTCTCTTTCACACACCCAGACACTTAAATACCCCTTCCTCTCTCTCCTCTCCCATCCCCTACTCTCTAGATCTCTCACACACACTCCCATCCCCCTTCTCTTTCTCCCTCTCCCACTCTCTCTCCCATAACCTACTATCTCACTCTCACTCTGTCCCTCTCTACTCTCTCTGTCATCCCCTACTCTCACTCTTTCTCCCATCCCCTACTCTCTCTACCACCCCTACTCTCTCACACTCTCACACTCTCTCCCATGTCCTACTCTCTCTCTGACACACAATCCCATCCCCCATCTCTCTCCCTCTCTCATCCCCTACTCTCTCTCTCTCTTTCACACACACACACACACACACACACATCCCCCTTTCTTTCTCTCTCTCCTTTCCAATCCCCCACTCTCTCTCACTTGCTCTCCCTCTCCCACTCCTTCTCCCACTGCCTACTATTTCTCACTCTCACTCTCACACTCTCCCTCTCCCTCTCCCACTCCCACTCCCTCTCCCACCACCTACTCTCTCTCTACCATCTCCTACTCTCTCTCTTGGGCTACTCTCTCTCTCCCCTCTTCCATTGCCTACTCTCTCTCTTTCACATACACACATTCTCATCCCCCCTCTCTCTCTCCTCTCCCATCCCCTAATCTCTCTCACTTGCACACTCTCATCCTCCTCTCTCTCTCTCTCTCTCTCTCTCTAACTCTCCCTCTCCCACTCCCTCTCCCACCGCCTACTCTCTCTCTCTCCCATCCCCTACTCTCTCTCCCTCCCCCATCCCCTACTCTCTCTATTCCACCCCTACTCTCTCTCTCTCTCACTCTCACACTCTCCTATCCCCTACTCTCTCTCTCTCTCTCTCCCCCTCCCCCATACCATACTCTCTCTCTCTCTCTCTCTCTCTCTCTCTCTCTCTCTCACATCCCCTACTCTCTCTCTCTCTCATCCCCTACTCTCTCAATTATACACGCTCCCATCCCCCCCCTCTCTCTCCCTCTCCCACTCCCTCTCCCACCACCCTCTCTCTCTCTCTCTCTCTCACTCTCTCTCCCATCCCCTACTCTCTCTCTCTCTCCCCTCTCGCATCTCCTACTCTCTCTCTTTCATAGACATACACTCCCATCCCCCCTCCTCTCTCTCTCCCATCCCCTACTCTCTAGATCTCTCACACACACTCCCTTTCCCCCTCTCTCTCTCTCTCTCCCTCTCCCACTCCCTCTCCCACCACCTACTTTCTCTCTCTCTCTCTCACTCTCTCTCATCTTGTAATCTCTCTCTATCACCCCTATTCTCTCTCACACACTCTCTCTCATGCCCTTCTCTCTCTCTTACACACTTCCATCCCCCCTCTCTCTCCCATCGCCTACTCTCTCAAGCTACTCTCTCTCCCCCCCTCCCATCTCCTACTCTCTCTTCTACACACACACACACACTCCTATCCCCCCTTTCTCCCTTCTCCCATCCCCTACTCACACACTCTCTCTCTCTCACTCTCTCTATCCTTCTCCACTCTCTCTCTCATCTTGTAATCTCTCTCTACCACCCTATTCTCTCTCTCACACACTCTCTCATGCCCTTCTCTCTTTCTTACACACTTCCATCCCCCCTCTCTCTCCCTCTCCCTCTCCCATTCCCTCTCCCATTGCCTACTCTCTCAGGCTACTCTCTCTCTCCCCTCTCCCATCTCCTACTCTCTCTCTTCCACACACACACTCCTATCCCCCCTTTCTCCCTTCTCCCATCCCCTAATCTCTCTCTCTCTCTCTCTCTCTCTCTCTCCTTGTTCCACTCTATCTCCACCACCTACTCTCTCTCTCCCCCATTCCCTACTCTCAATTTGTCTCTCCCATCCCGTACTCTCTTCCACCCCTACTCTCTCTCACACTTCCTCTCTCCCATCCCTTACTCTCTCTCCCCTCTCCCATCCCCTACTTTCTCTCTCTACCACCCCTACTCCCTCTCTCTCCCTCTTTTACTGCCTACTCTCTCTCTACCATCCCGTAGTCTCAATCTCTCTCTCCCATCTCATACTCTCTTTGCCACCCCTACTCTCTCTCCCCCATCCCCTACTCTCTCTCTCTCTCTCTCTCTCTCTCACACACACACACACACACACACACACACACAACCACACACATCCCCCCTCTACTCTCTCTCTCTCTCTCTCTCTCTCTCTCTCGCTCTTGCTCTACCTCTCTCCTTCCTTCTCTATGCACTATTTAGGTCTCAATAGTGCATGTGCACTAAAGTGTTCACATGCTATTAAGACTTAAATTTAAAAAGATTTATATAACATGTGTGTGCTATAGCGCACATGTCCTATAGGGTATACACACTATTCAAAGATTTGCATTCTACCAAGCCTAAGGTTTGGTTTTACCTTGGGGATCCAACCTAAAGGTTTGGAGACTGTAAATTGGTCTGAGACATGTTTTGTTGCAAATATACAAAAAATGATTGATTTTTCTTGTGTGCTCTCCTTCAAATTTTCTCGTGGTTGAGCATCGATAAAATCAGGTTACATGACATTATAGATCTCTGTATTAGCTATATAACCATATAATTAATTTTTTATTTGAACTATTTCAAGCCTTTCATCTATAATTTCTTTTAAACATATGGCCATTTTTTGTCAAAAACCAACATGTACTAATTGAGCCATAGATTTTAGCTTGTTCATTGAATTTTGCAACAACTTAGTTTTTTAAAAACTAGATTCCATTCTACACACTTTAAAAAAAAGGAAGTTTTGATTTTAGATTAGTTTTCAATCATTTCAAGGGGGAGCACACATATTTTTCACATTTTTGGGATTTGTCTAATTAAAAAATTCATAAAAACAAATACACATTATAAAATTACCCAAAAAATATAGGATAAACTATATAGTGTTAGGTAAATTTTGACTAGAGCGATTAATTTTTATTTTTTTTAAGTTAAGATTTTAGGGAGGGCACATTTTGTACTGTGTTATATATATTTTAGAATAAATAGTAGCACTTTCTGTGGCCCCCTTTTTGAGGACCTAAAACTAAACTATTTTGAAAAAAATTAGTAGTTTAGAAAGTAGAGTCAAAGGACTACTACTTTTATTTTTGTCATATCTTAAAATTTTGAGTGTAACCATCTTCAAATTCTTGTTGAAGTTCAGAAATTGCTGATTTCAAAAAAAAAGTGTCCACCTATACCCCCCTTTTGGCACCACAACTCTGTGTGTGTGTGTGTGTGTGTGTGTGTGTGTGTGTGTGTGTGTGTTCAATAAGAATGACATTATGCTCATTAGATATATATAATTAATTAGTGGTATGCTATAATAAATAAACATAATTCCTTATCAAGAAATAATAGATCAACTTCCATATTGACAGTGTAAAGTCCATGGTCATCTCTATTTGAATGGGTACATGCTCATGTAGGAGGTTAGATCCTTGTATGAATGGCTATTGTGCCAGTGCCAGAGATTAGTACAACCTTGCATGAATGGCTAGTTGAGAATTAGGTAATGGTCAAAATATTTTTGATGATGTCAGCGTATGCATATGTGATGGGCCTTAGATAGATAATCTTGTCTACCATATAGTGTAGTACTAATTTTTTAAAGTTCTCATTAAAAAGTATAATTATACAATTATCACTTTACCAATTCTTGACTCAAATTACTTTCATAATGTCAAAAACTATTCATTCAACTTTATCATTCAAACTATCCTATCTGGACTACACATTTTTCTTCCATCCATAATTTCCATTCTTATTAGATCCTTCTAATTTCTTTTGTTTATAGATTTAATATTTTTGTTCATTTGATTTGTTGTGAGGAAGATAAGTGTATCTGTTAAAAAAATTCCAATCATACAATAACCAAAATAAAGCATTGATGAATAGTTGTCTTCTCTGGCTTCATATCGAGTGAACTTACAGAATGATCTTGTATCCCCCAGCCTTTTTTTTTGTGGATATGTATCTATAAAATTTAATTAATAGTAAAGTCTATTCATTTAATAAATAAAGTAAAACATTGAAAACAATTCAGTCATACAACAATTAAGTAGGTAAAACGTGTCAATTTAAATTGCTAGATATTTAATGAATGGTTAATAGGTGAGCATATTTGGATGACTTGGAGCTTAAGGGTGCACACCATTACCACTTGTAATGTTCCTTCTATTAATTGTTTTGCTTCATTATTTCGTCTTCTCCAAAGCCATAAAAGGTAAAGTTTTTGGAATGTGGTAGCAGAGTATGTAAAGAATGGATGAAGGTTTCCAATATTAAATTTGCTAGTATCTTTTCTCACACTTTATTTTATGTGCTTTTTCATTTCTTCTTCTTCATAGTCTTCAATAATTCATTTTCACACCGAAGCATAAAGGGTAAAGTCTGCATATTGTGGTGGCAGAATATCTAAATGATTAATGACAGCGATATTTGTTTAAAGCTTGTAATATTACATTTGATTGTAATAGTTTTGAAAGTATTCCTTATTTTATACTTTGCTTATTGCTTATTGCTTATACTAAGCAGAATATCTAATAATTGAATGGTAGTGAGATTCTTAAATGTTTATAGTATTCTATCAGACTACGTCTTTTATGTTTTGGTGATTCTCCTTATCTTGAATGACTTGAAACGTACCAGAGCCATAGTGGAACATACGGAAGGTGAAGTGTGTGACTATGATTGCAGGATATCTAATCAACGAAAATGAGATTTTTGAAAGGTTTCTCATATTATATGTGACTGTTTATCTCATTTGTTTATTTCCTCTGAAAAGAATCACTCTCATAGTAAAGAAGAATAGTAAGTGAAGTCTGTCGGCTATGACTGATAGATATGTAACGAGCGAAGAATAGTGCCTTTTTAGGTTTGCCTTTGATTTCTAGAAAGTGAAATGCCACCGAATCCCAATTAAAACATGGCTGACGATGCACAAGTCTTATTTATGGGGCTGATAATTAAAACTATGTTGAACTGGCATGGCATTTCGTTTGATAAGAACATTGAAATGGTCCACCCCTAAGCTGGCACACAATTATCTGATGTTATATTGTTGTCGGACTTCATGTACACAGAACACACGCTTACCTTGTGCACAGTATATAGCTATATATTGTCCACTTTCTCTTCCTCTAATTTTCTTCATAAAATCTGTTGCACAATTGTCCATTTGCTGTTCGACTGACTAGACCTAGTACACAGCTATTTAACATATAAGTCAAAGGCATCTTGAACATAATTCAGTGACCGAGATATTTTTCTTTGTTTTACCACTCAACGTCTTTGGGTAGCTTCAGAATCTCTGTGGGATTTCTCTTTCTCATCATTGTCCATCTGACCTCAGTTTCAATTATTCTGTTTTTTTGGGGTCATCATTGCAAAGATGATTTCATCATCAATTATTGTTCTATTGGTCTGGAAGTGGATGCACATTTTCCCTTGACTTGAAGGGTCAGTAGTTGGGCAGTGTTATATTCTTAGTACAATATGTCTGTGATTTCTCTTTGGTCATCATTGCCCATCTGACCTCAGCTTCAACTATTTTATTTTTTGGGATTGTCATTGCAAAGATGACTTCACCATCAATTATTATTCTTTTGGTCTGAAAGTGGATGCACCTTTTCACTTGACAAAGTTGGGCAGTGTTTTACTCTTAGTACAATATGTGTGCCCATCTTACCTCAGCTTCAATTATTTTATTTTTTGGGGTGGTCATTGCAAAGATGACTTCACCATCAATTATTATTCTTTTGGTCTGAAAGTGGATGCACATTTTCACTTGACTTGAGGGGGTAATAGTTGGGCAGTGTTGTATTCTTAGTACAATATGTGTGGTAGTAAGAGATTTAATTAGAATATGTGTGGTAGTAGAGGATTTAATTACTAGATAGCATATTGATAAGTAGGAGATAATTTCTACAGCAAGTCAAATTGTGATATTGCTATCATAATTTAACTGTGTGATTTTTGAGTCAAGGATAGTATATTCATGGTTTTGGTTGAAGTATAACATTTCCTATTTGTTTCTAACACTAAATAAAGATAGAAAATAAGACATGAATATGGAGTTTTGATTATTATTGTTTTGGTTGTCATTGGATAGAAGACTTTAATATCAGTTATTTTCTTTTTGGTTTGAACATAAATGCATCTTCAAATATGATTTTAGGAGTCAACAAGTGCCACATTGTAGCTAGTACTTGCCATTTAAATTTAGTAATTAACTATAATTATATAGTAATCAAAATAATATAAGAATATAATAGATATACAATTAATAGTGAGAAAATATAATATGAAATATCACAAATATTTTTTTTACAATCAATAGTAGTAATTGAAATATGTATAAATCTTCAAAATTATAAAAATAACATTAATTATATATATTAAGAAATAATACGTAGAATTTCATTCTAATAAAAATAGAAAATAGAATGAGAAAAATAATCACTCTTTTTATTATTTTAATAAAGTTATAATTAAAATAACAATATGAATATATTACACATGCATTGTAAATTAATTTTGTTTTTGTTTTAAATAGGTCAATTTTTTCATGAAATATAAAAAATATTTAGTTTTTGTAAAAAATTGGCAAAAAAATGTATATCAAAGTAAAGAACAATCAATTGAAATTAATATAAAAAATAACTATTGACACACATTATTTTTCATAATTGAAAATATTTTTTAAATATGTAAATAACATCATGCTCATGAAAAAAGAAAAAAAAATTGGAGTAGGGAGAAAGGCCCGAAAAAAGGAGTCCTATAACACGAATTTTTTTCAACCAATGAGCTTTCCAATAAATGACACTTTTACAAGATAAAATTAAATTTAAATTTATAAACTTTACAAACGCTATTATTATTTTTAAAACTTGAAAAATAAAGTGACTTGATTGGTGAGAATTAATTGACTAATTAGTGCAGCTGAATACAATAGTATTGCCTACGTCAAGTACAATAATTGCACAGTATTGTATCATTGGTACAATGTCTTATTGTTGGTAAAGTATGTATTGTTAAAGTCTTTTCAGAGCCAACCAAAAATATATCAAAGACAATATGAACTATCAACTTCAATTATTATTCCTTTTTTGTTGTCATAATTGTAGAAATAACCCCAACATCAATTATTATTCTTTTTGTTTAAACATAGATGTACCCTTGGACCTGATTTGAGAAGTCAATAGTTGGGCAATGTTGTATGATTTGTATAAATGTGCAGTAGTAATAAAATTTAGTTGTGCAATATATTTGAGAGTATAGTATACCATTTCTTAAATTGTTGGTAAAGTGTGTATGGTTAAATATTTTCCAATGCAAAAGAAAAGATAGAAAATCCTCAATTTCAATTGTTATTCTTTTTTCCTTGTTTTGGTCATAATTGTCGAGTTGAACTTAGCTATACCCTTGAACTTAGTTTGGGTGGTCAATAGTTTTGCAGTGGTGTATCATTGTTTTAATGTGTATCAATAATAAGATTTGTTCGTGGGATATATTTTAGGTTTGAGTAAAATATGTCTCATTGGTGGTAAAGTATGTATAATTAAAGGCTTTCTAGTGCCAAACATATGAAAGAAAAGAAGACATGAGCCCTAGTAATGTCAAGTTATCAAACAAATTTGTCAAATATTTGTAAAAATTGTTCTTTACACGAACAAATGAGAGCTTGAAAATGTTATATAAAAAAATTATAAATACATTCATTAATAAGAGATAATTAATATATTCTTTTATATAAAATAAATAAATGTATCATGTATAAAATAAAGTTCTTTATGAATGGGAAAATACTTCATAACAATATACATACATTAGAATAATTCATAGTTTCATTATAAGTAGTATTAGTTATGATCTTAACATTCAAAACACACAAAACAAAATAGAAATTCAAATTCAATAAAATCAATTATAAAACTAATGCAGGAGCATCCTAGGTTGCCTTGCTATCCTACTAATCTTTGTTCACCCTACAGGTTAGTGTTGAGTTCTAGTGTTGCTGAACAACAATTATTTGTGAGTTCATTGTTGGTTGAGTTGTTTAGTATTACCTAAGTGCTTTAGTGACTAAGTGTTCCTTTGTGTGCCAAGTGACCTTAATATTTGTTGATTCTCGATTCCTTCTTTGACCAAGTTTTTCTGTGATTGGTTTCTAGTGTGAGTTGACTTATGTATTTAATTTAGGTTGTCAATTTAATGTAAGGACCTTGTCTTGGGATCTTTTCAAACTTTTTTGAGGGTTGCCTTCTATTATGTAATGATCTAGAATCTTCTATAAGTCATTTTGGCAAGTATAAATAGAGGTGTTTAAGCTTAGGTTAAGGGGTCTTAGAGATTTTGGATGGGAGAGTGACGAGAGATAGAAGTTAGAACTGAGTACCTGTAGACACCTAAATTTGTCCAAATACCTGTTAATGAATGGATAATAGGTGAGCATATTTGGATGACTTGGAGCTTTAAGGGTGCACACCATTACCACTCAATTTGAGAGTGAGCTTCTTGTAATGTTCCTTCTATTAATTGTCTTGCTTCATTATTTCGTCTTCTCCAAAGGCATAAAAGGTAAAGTTTTTGGAATGTGGTAGCAGAGTATGTAAAGAATGGATGAAGGTTTCCAATATTAAATTTGCTAGTGAATTTTATGGCAGGCATCTTTTCTCACACTTTATTTTATGTGCTTTTTATTTCTTCTTCTTCATAGTCTTCAATAATTCATTTTCACACCGAAGCATAGAAGGTAAAGTCTGCATATTGTGGTGGCAGAATATCTAAATGATTAATGACAGCGATATTTGTTTAAAGCTTGTAATATTACATTTGATTGTAATAGTTTTGAAAGTATTCCTTATTTAATACTTTGCTTATTTCTTTTTTCCAAAACGTTCAACGAGTCACTCTGATTGCTAAGCAGAATATCTAATAATTGAATGTTTATAGTATTCTGTCAGACTACGTCTTTTATGTTTTGTTGATTCTCCTTGTCTTGAAAAGTTTGAATCGGACCAGAGCCATAGTGGAACATATGGAAGGTGAAGTGTGTGACTATGATATCTAATCAACGAAAAAGAGATTTCTGAAAGGTTTCTCATATTACGCATGATTGTTTATCTTATTTGTTTATTTTCTCTTTTTAGGTTTGCCTTTGATTTCTAGAAAGTGAAATGCCACCGAATCCCAATTAAAACGTGGCTGACAATGCACAAGTCTTATTTATGGGGCTGATAATTAAAACTATGTTGAACTGGCCTGGCATTTCGTTTGATAAGAACATTGAAATGGTCCACCCCTAAGCTGGCACACAATTATCTGATGTTATATTGTTGTTAGACTTCATGTAGATAAATATTGTCCACTTTCTGTTCCTTTAATTTCCTTAAGAAAATCTGTTGCACAATTGTCCATTTGCTGTTCGATCGACTAGACCTAGTACACAGCTATTTAACATATAAGTCAAAGGCATCTTGAAACACAATTCAATGACATAGATATTTTTCTTTGTTTTACCACTCAATGTCTTTGGGTAGCTTCAGAATCTATGTGGGATTTCTCTTTGGTTATAATTGCTCATCTGACCTCAGTTTCAATCATTTTATTTTTTGAGGTTGTCATTGCAAAGATGACTTCACCATCAATTATTGTTCTTTTGGTCTGGAAATGGATGTCCCTTTTCACTTGACTTGAGGGGTCAATAGTTGGGCAGTGTTGTATTCTTAGTACAATATGTGTGGTAGTAGAGGATTTAAGTAGATAGTATATTGATAAGTAGGAGATAATTTCCACACCAAGTCAAATTGTGATATTGCTATTAGGATTTAACTATGTGATTTTTGAGTTAAAGATAGTATATTCATGGTTTTGGTTGAAGTATAACATTTCCTATTTGTTTCTAGCACTAAATAAAGATAGAAAAGAAGACATGAATACAGAGTTTTCATTATTATTATTTTGGTCGTCATTGGATAGAAGACTTTAATATCAGCTATTTTCTTTTTGGTTTGAACATAAATGCATCTTCAAATATGATTTTAGGAGTCAACAAGTGCCACATAGTGGCTAGTACTTCCCATTTAAATTTAGTAATTAAGTATAATTATATAGTATTCAAAATAATATAATAATATAATAGATATACAATTAATAGTGAGAAAATATAATATAAAATATCACAATATTTTTTTACAATCAATAGTAGTAATTGAGATATGTATAAATCTTCAAAATTATAAAAATATATTTAATTATAAATATTAAGAAATAATAAGTAGAATTTCATTCTAATAAAAATAGAAAATAGAATGAGAAAAAAAATCACTCTTTTTATTGTTTTAATATAGTTATAATTAAAATAATAATATGAATATATTACACATGCATTGTAAATTAATTTTCTTTTTGTTTTAAATAGGTCAATTCTTTCATGAAATATAAAAAATATTTAGTTTTTGTAAAAAAAATTGGCAAAAAAATGTATATCAAAGTAAAGAACAATCAATTGAAATTAATATAAAAAAATAAATATTGACACACATTATTTTTCATAATTGACAATATTGTTTAAATATGTAAATAACATCATGCTCGTGAAAAAATGCAAAAAAATTGGAGTAGGGAGAAAGCCCCGAAAAAAGGGGTCCTATAACATAATTTTTTTTCAACCAACAAGCTTTCAAATAAATGACACTTTTATAATAAAAAATTAAAATTAAATTTATAAACTTTACAAACACTATTATTATTTTTAAGACTTGAAAAACAAAGTGACTTGATTGGTGACAATTAATTGACTGATTAGTGCAACTGAATGTAGTAGTATTGCCTACAGTAAGTAAAATAATTGAGCAATATTGTATCATTGGTACAATATGTCTTATTGTTGGTAAAGTATGTATGGTTAAAGTCTTTTCAGAGCCAAAAAAATATATATCAAAGACGATATGAACTATCAACTTCAATTATTATTCCTTTTTTGTTGTCATAAGTGTAGAAATAACCCCAACATCAATTATTATTCTTTTTGTTTGAACATGGATGTAACCTTGGACCTGATTTGAGAAGTCAATAGTCAGGCAATGTTGTATGATTTATATAATATGTCCAGTAGTAATAAAATTTAGTTGTGCAATATATTTGAGAGTATAGTATACCATTTCTTAAATTGTTGGTAAAGTGTGTATGGTTAAATATTTTTCAATGCAAAAGAAAAGATAGAAAAGAAGACATGAACCCTCAATTTCAATTGTTATTCTTTTTCTCTTGTTTTGGTCATCACTGTAGAGTTGAACTTAGATATACCCTTGAACTTAGTTTGGGTGGTCAATAATTGTGTAGTGGTGTATCATTGTTTTAATATGTGTATGAATAATAAGATTTGTTCATGGGATATATTTTAGGATTGAGTAAAATATGTCTCATTGGTGGTAAAGTATCTATAATTAAAGGCTTTCTAGTGTCAAACATACAAAAGAAAAGAAGACATGAGCCCTAGTAATGTTAGGTTATCAAACAGATTTGTTAACTATTTGCCAAAATGGTTCTTTACACAAAAAAATGAGAGCTTGAAAACGTTATATAAAAAATTTATAGATACATTCATTAATAAGAGATAATTAATACATTCTTTTATATAAAATAAATAAATGTATCATGTATAAAATAAAGTTCTTTATGAATGGAAAAATACTTCATAGCAATATACATGCATTAGAATAATTCATAGTTTCATTATAAGTAGTATTAGTTATGATCTTAACATTCAAAACACACAAAACAAAATAGAAATTCAAATTCAATAAAATCAATTATAAAACTGATGCGGGAGCATCCTAGGTTGCCTTGCTATTCTACTAATCTTTGTTCACCCTACATGTTAGTGTCAAGCTCTAGTGTTGCCGAACAACAATTATTTGTGAGTTCATTGTTGGCTGAGTTGTTCAGTATTGACTAAGTTCTTTAGTGACTAAGTGTTCCTTTGTGTGCCAAGTGAACATAATATTTGTTGATTCTTAGTTCCTTCTTTAACCAAGTTTTTTTGTGATTGGTTTCTAGTGTGAGTTGACTTATGTATTTAATCTAGGTTGTCAATTTAATGTAAGGATCTTGTCTTGGGATCTTTGCAAACTTTTTTGAGGGTTGCCTTCTATTATGCAATGATCTAGAATCTTCTATAAGTCATTGTGGCAAGTATAAATAGGAGTATTTAGGCTTAGGTTAAGGGGTCTTAAAGATTTTGGATGGGAGAGTTACGGGAGATAGAAGTTAGAATTAAGTATCTATGAAAATACTATGTCTAGAAATTTTCAAATCTTGTTAGTCATAAGTCAGAAGGCCTCACAATTGAGCATGTATGAAAATAAATTGATGAAATAATAAAGTATTTTCTATTCATTAGAACTCTCCTTGGTGTTTTTCTCTATGTTATTTTCTTCCATTATGTTTACTTTGTGTGGTGGTTGGATAGTTAGGTGTGCCTCTAGCCCTAGCTTTTCAGATCATCCTTGCATAAAAAATACATATATTTCTATTTTGGAGAAACTATTGCTCATAATTCCAAATTGGAGAAAAATATTATACATTTGAATGGATGATTAAATATATCTTATAGGAAATATAACATATATTGAAAAGATATAGGGAGTTGATTTGAAATAAAATTATGATAAAATTGATAAATTACTAGAAAATTTTCTCCTATTTGAAGAAAGACATTTTGAAGAAAAATACATAAGTTTGGTTAAAGAACTACTAAATATAAGGAAAACATATGGTTTTGTATTTTATTATAGAATTAAAGAATTTATAGTATAATTAGTTTTTCAACTTAAAACCAAAATCTTAGAGATCATTGACAAGTGAGATCTTAGAAAAGGTGAGTTCCTATAACACTCAAACTTGCTTGAATTTTTTAGTGTAATTTATTATAAAATTATTTTTACCACACTATGGTAAGGGTTTCAATACCAAATCTAAGAAATCACATGAAAGAATGAGATAATAATTGAGGAATAGTGTTTGATAGATTTTAAATTTGATAATTCATTTTTGAGGGATGAGTTATAAAGTTTCACTAAGAAACGAGAGATCTTTAACATTAATAGTAATAGTTTTATTCATTTGAAAATTCTATGTATTCTAACTAGATGGATCTACAACATACGATTAGGGGAAAATATATTTTCTAATTAACATAAGCTTTTGGGATTGATTAAAATTCCACAATAAATTGTAATTTAGAGAATTATGTGGCTAGTAACTTTACATCAAAGATAGACATTTTAAGCATTGATGGAAGTAATCTAATAGATTAGATATAAGATATGGAGTATGTCTTTGATATTAATCATGTTCCATTCTAGAATAAGATTTTATTGATATTATTATACTTTGAATCATATAAAATCATTTGACAATGTATGTTATGTGAAAATAATGGAAAAAAAAGAATGGATCTGTTGTCACACGGTCAATTTTCTAATGGTAAAACATTATACATTATAATGGGATTTTTAAATGAAATAAGCATTGATGAGGATTATACTCAATATTGTTAAATTTTAACTTCTTTTTTATTAATGTTAAAGAAGGTTTTGAGGGAAACAAAACCACAAGTTACAAATAGATTTTACCGAGGATCTAGAATCTCATCAATCATGAAACTCTACCATCGCTAAAATAATAAACTATCTAAGAACACAAGAGAAATAATTTGTAACCAGTAAAAGATTGACAAAAGACGACGAGGCTACCCTAGGAAAAATGAACAAATAGAGTTAGAGACACACACAAACACTCTAATGAGCATACCCTAATGAGGTTTTTGAGGCCCCCAAATATAAATATGTGATAATACCTAACTTTAAGATATCACACAAAACACATTGATTCCATCAAAATAAAAATGAAAGAAATACCTTGACTACTTCAAGAATTAGGAAGACCCAAAACCTACAATCTTTTGTAACTGAAAACACCTAGCCATCAAGAAGGGCCCTTGAAAATTAAAATCTTCCTTATGATTAGAGACCAAGAAAAATGCATAGCTATATGAAGAGGGTCTTCAGAATAAAAGGCAATAGCAATAGATCAAACTTCAACCTTAGTATTGAGGATATAGGGAACCCCACATGTTTAGTTTCAATAAATGATTAAAAAGATCCGATGTTTAAAAGAAATAATGGAGGAACTACTCCCTTCCACCCAAAAAGAGAGAATCACCTTAATATGGACAATGGGAAGGAGGAAAAAATAAAAAACTTATTCTCATTTGGATCCAATCAATCACCATAATGCCCAAAGAAGAGGTAGTCAAACATATCCCACTCCAAACCTCTTTAGGACAATGCCAAGCCCACAAAAATTGTCAGGCCTTCATCTCTAAAGGAACGTCCACCTCAATACAATGTAGCCACAAGGTGAAAAGAAACATTTGAGCCGACAACATCCACTGGGAAAAATAGTGAGAAACCCTCTCAGTAGGGATCACAACCATAAAAAAGGAGATGTTTCAGATAAATCTTGCTAGGAACAAAACCTTTCCAATGGAGTGACATTGAGATAAACAAGGGGAAAATAAAAGTGAATAGATCTAAGAGACCTAAAACTGAATCCTTAACAAGAAAATACCCCTACACCAAAAAAAGGTAAAACCCCAATATTGGAAATTTCCCAGTAAAGAAAAATAGGGGCAACTAAAACCCATATACATGAAATGGGTAGCTAGATGGGTTGAGATAAAAAAGAGTCATCAATCCAAAAATCCCACACACCCATTCTGACGATATAGAATCCTACAACCATAGAAAGGGAGGCACCAACAAGCCATTAATCTATGTGAGCATGAAAAAGTGTAGACTCATAAATCTCCACCAAAAGGACCCACATAGGCACCCCATGAGACCGTTAAAAGAGGAAAAGGTAGACTTCAAATAAGAAAATAAGAAAGGGGAAGCATGCTTGCTTCATCCTCCTCATAGTCATCACCATTGTCACATCTTCTCCATCTTCCCCATTGCTTTGATACTATTACATTTTTTGGTTATTTCAATGTTAAATTTTTACTTTGTTAGTGTTGCATGCTACACAAGAATATTTAAATATTTTTATTTTCTGTATGATCAATAACAAATAATTTCATTAAAAATAAAAATGATTTACAAAGGATTCATCCTCTTATTTTTACTATATCAGTATTCTTCTCTTCTATGGCTGAGTGGATTTTCTTGGTTGGGTGCCCTTTTATTGTGTCTTTTGACAGAGGTACTATGTTCCCTTATAGGTTTTATGACCTTCTCTCTAGTTTGAGGTTTTAGAGTCTAGGGTTGTTTCTTTATGCCCTAAAGTGGTTTTTGAGGTGTATGTGGTGAGTGGCTCCTCTCCTCTCCCTTAATTTTTTTTTGAAATGTTTGCATTTATTCTTTGTAGTGGGTGTCTCTTCTTTCTCTTTTAGGCTTTTCTTTTATTTCCAACATTCATGTGTGGGGGATTCTCTATACTTTCTACCCCATTTGAGGAAAAATTTTCTCTTCTTGAATTAGAGGGGGATAAGGTCCCTCTTTCTCTATTTTCATCTTTCCTTCTTCTAGTTGAGTCAGAATCCTTTTTGAGGTGGGTGCTCTACTTTTAGAGATAGCTTGCTAGTGGTAGGAGGTTGTTGTCTATTGCACTAGGTCATCTTCTTCTTCTATTGGTATGTTGGGAGGTTGGGCTAGATATTTCTTCTCTTGGTTTTTAAAAAAAATTTGTTTGGTGCCTCATTCTAGTTGTGTAGGTTTTTGCAATGCTAGAGTTTTATCTTTCTTGTTGTTAGCAACTTTGATGCTTGTTCTTCTCAACTGTTGTATTGGTCTCATATTGGTTTCTCTTTCTTATCCTCAATACATCATGTATTCATGTCTAGTGGATCTTTTCTTCTTATTTGGCCTATTTTTGGATTCTTTTTTCCTTCTCCATGTATTTTTCTAAGGCCTTCATAGTTCCTCCTTCTACCATGCTATGCCTTACTGTGCTTGGGGTTGTAGGAAGTCTATGACTATTCTTTTTGGTTTTTTTCTTTCCATCTATCTTGATACTTTAGATGCTTCACCTACTTGATGAGAGGGTTTTGTTGATACTATTTCCCCATCTTTTCTAGTAATTATTCCCTCTATATTCTTGCTTGAGGTTTTCCAGTGCCTTCTACACCCAAGAATTCATTTTGTGGTTTGCATTGATTATTTCATCTTCCAATGCATCTGCATATTGTGGTTTGCTAGTTTTTAGTTTATTTGGTTCTATATTTTTGGGTCCCTCTAGTTATGGATCCATTCAAAATCCTTTTGAATTCAACTCTCACACAAATTCTTTCTTACCTATAATCTCAACTTTAATTTATTTTTTTATCTTGCTAGTTCTTTGTTGTACGAGCTTAGGACCTATCCCTCTTTGTCTAATCATAACACACAAAAAAGATCCCAATAACAACCCCAAATAATACATTTTAGTTATGGTGCCAAAAACACGACACACAAAAAATATATTTTAAATTGTAAAAGCATGCACACACTTTAGCTTGGGCTCCACAAGCCTAAACCTTGTGGATCCCAAGCCAAAGCATGTGTGCACTTTTTAAAATCACAAGTTTTAATATATGGGTTGCAAACCCATGGCCTATTTCATTTATTTTTGTTGTTTCCTTCTTTCTCCTAAAAAATGCACACGTGGTTTGTAAAACTTGAAGAATTTTCTCACCCACCTCCTCAAAATGCCTCCTCATCACCAGAGATCAAGATCAAGATCACATAGTATGTTTTCCACTCTTGTTTTTGCATTGTTTTATATATTTTTGCATTATTTTGTAAGTTTTTACATTGTTTTGTAGGATTTTTTAGTTTTGCTTTAAATTTGTTTATTTATTTAGAATGCAATTGGTTTCTTATGAAAAAATATGAATAATCAACCAGAAAATCCCTATCCTAATCAACAAAATCAAAATGAAAATCCTCTACAAGATCCAAATCAAAACCATCCACAAGATGAAAATCAAAGCCCTCCACAAGAAGAGCAAGAAATTTTGCAACCTCCACTGATTGAAAGACCTCCTCCTAGCACCCAAGAAAACATAATGAATGAAATAGAAAGAAGAAAAAATGAATTAGAAGCAATCATTGATAGGTTGAAAGCTTGTGGAAAAACCAATCCTATGAGAGCACAATTGGCATCCTCCCTTGAGTCCATTATGAGCCATGTAGCTTCTATTAGTGATCAATTGGATATTTCGCATGTTAAGAGGGAAGACCAAAGAAGATATTATGAAATCAAATTATCTTATAAAGATGTAACAAAAAAGGAAATAGCAAAAGGTAGCATTTGTGCATTGTTTAAAAAGCCTAGAGAACAAGACACTATAAACATACAACTATAAGGTTTTACATCCATTAGTGCATACATGATGATATTAGAAATAACTTTTGCGATAGATGGTGGATGGTCTTTGATGTCCCTCCCTTCAATAATCACGAGGTTCCAATGTATTTCTTAAAGCAATTATATTGTGAATTTGTCCTTGGGGAGATCCTCAATTATTTTGATATGTTAGAATCTCAGTGTAGAGGTGGGCAGTCATCATTTGAGAGGCCAGGGGCATGCCATGACCCTAATGTAGTTAGGGTGCTTTTTGTCAGGCCATAGGGTGAGCATGTGATTATTCCTTCAGTTGTGAAGGAACATATAGAGACCAAAACTCTAGGGACTATCAATGCTTTATCACAAAACCTTATTCATTGTGCTAGTCCATTAGTTGAGGAGGAGCCTTCTTTGCATCATGGTCACATGTGAACATCATGTGGATCCTTCTGCACATTTGGTAGTCATGTTGGAGATAGTATGGATGTTGACCTAGTCATTATGAGTTCCTAAGTGACACATTTAGTATTGACACATATAGGTAAATTACAATTATAATAAACTAATTTGATCACATTTCATATGTACAGTGAATGACTAATTAATTATCATGTCTTGAAATTTTTTAAAATTCAAGGCAAGAGTGCTCATGGCCCTAGTAAAAATTTCTCGACCCCATTTTACATCCTGTCGATGATTCAAGAGGTATGTATAAATTTGTGAAGAACCTCCTTATAGCAATATCGTGAGAATGCTCGAAATAACAGAATACAAAGTGATAGCAGAACTCAGAATGAATCTACTGATCGCAGGCCACTTCGAGGGGGTAACCTCCTTTGAGCAAGCTCAATACAATAAATTCGTCCGTACCCATCAAGGGCCTCAACCTATTCTTATATACTGAGTACGATCTAGAAAAGTAATACTACCTATGCATGTGGGATAATAAAATATACTCACGGGACGACTTACAAAGCATATGCGTCCAACAACACTACTCTAACAAAATAAACAGAAGGAACACACAGGTTCCTAACATCCCCTCTCCCTTAGAAAAAAGCTTTGTCCTCAAAGCTTAAGGTGTGGAAATTGTTGTTGAATCTGAAGAAGGGGTTCCCAGGTAGCATCCTCTGGTTGCATGCCATGCCACTGAATCAAGACCTCAGAGATGGAGCGAGAGCGAAGCTGGCGAGTGCACTGGTCAATGATTGCCACCGGCTCCAGGATAATGGATCCTTCCGTATCCATTTCAGGGAGAGTAGTTTGTGCTCTGACAGTGGTACCCAGAACTTTCTTTAGACAAGAAACATGAAAGACTGGATGAATGCGGGAAGAAGGAGGAAGTTCCAGTTTATAAGCAACTGAACCAATCTTCTGCAGAACCTTATAAGGCCCATAAAATTTTGGGGCCAGCTTATGACGCCCTTTCAGCTTTAGGGAGGATTGTTTGTATGGCTGTAGACGAAGAAAAACCATATCCCCAACTTGAAATGAGCGCTCAGAACGGTGTTGATCTGCTTGCTGTTTCATTCGATTACGGGCCATGTGAAGATTATCCTGTAAGGTACGAAGAATCTAATCCCTGCTGCGGAGAACTATGTCAACTGCCTAGACTGGTGAGCTGTTGGGAGTGTAGGGAAGGAGCACTGGAGGTGCCTGACCATAGACTACTTCATATGGAGTCATTTTAGAGGCAGTGTGGTAAGAGGTATTGTACCACCATTCAGCTAAAGGGAGCCACTTGGCCCACTGATGTTGCTGTTCGGAAGTGAAGCAACGAAGATAAGTTTCCAAGCATTTATTGACAATTTCAGTTTGACCATCAGTTTGTGGGTGATAGCCCAAACTCATCTTCAGTTTGGTGCCAGTTTTCTGAAACAGTTCAGTCCAAAAATGACTGGTAAAAGTTGCATCACGATCAGAGACAATGGAAGAAGGGAGTCCATGAAGATGAAATATCTGGTCCATGAAGATTTGTGCAACAGAGGAGGCAGTATAGGGGTGGCTGAGGGCACAAAAATGACTATATTTCGAGAGACGATCAACCACAACCAAGATCACTGTCTTGCCACCGGATTTAGGAAGCCCTTCAATGAAATCCATAGAAATATCAGTCCAAATCCGTGTAGGGATGGGCAATGGTTCGAGCAAGCCAGGAAGGAGGGTCGTTTCACCCTTGTGGCGTTGGCAAGTATCACATTCAGCCACCATCTGTTGAATCGTCTGTTTCATCCCTTTCCAAAAGAAGTTTCTCCTTGCTCGCTCATAAGTTTTGAGGAAGCCTGAGTGCCCTGCTGAAGGAGAAGCATGGAGTTCATAAAAAATAGCCTGATGTAGAGCTGGGTTCTGAGGAAGCACTAGCCGACCCTTGTATCGAAGAGAAGCACCATCCCAAGAGTAATGTGGTATAGCAGAAGGATTATTGGCTAGCTGGTGAATGATTTGAGATAAAGAAGAGTCACTGTCATAGCCCTACTGAACAGACGCTAACCAATTGGGAATGGGCATAGAAATAGCGGAAAGGGAAGCTTGATTATCAAATGTGCGAGAAAGAGCATCTGCCACAATATTCTCCTTACCCTTCTTGTAGGTGATCTCATAATCATACCCCATGAGTTTGCTGACCCATTTCTGTTGTGTAGGAGAGGATACCCATTGTTCCAGGAAGTATTTCAGACTTTGGTGATCGGTTCTGATGCAAAAATGACTCCCTAAGAGGTATGGCCGCCACTTCTATACAGCATGCAAAATAGCCATCATTTCTTTTTCATAAGTAGAGAGGGCTAGATTCTTACCAGAGAGGGCTTTGCTAGTGAACGCAATAGGATGGTCATCTTGCAGGAGAACAGCACCCAATCCATTGCCGCAAGCATCACTCTCAATAGTGAAGGGTTTGGAAAAATCTGGCATCGCGAGAACAGGTGTACTGCACATAGCCTGTTTCAGTTGTTCAAATGCAGTCTCAGCAACAGGAGTCCAGGAGAAGGCATCCTTTTTTAACAGAGCTGTCAATGGTGCTGTAATTTTCCTGTAGTCTTTGACAAACTTGCGGTAGTAGCCAGTCAACCCCAAAAAACCCCGAAGGCTCTTGAGAGTTTTAGGATGCGGCCAAGTTTTCATGGCATCTATTTTTGTAGGATCCACCCGCACTCCATGGTGTGCAACAATATGCCCGAGATACTCCACTTCCTCCTGGCCAAACACACATTTAGATAGTTTTGCACAGAGTTGATGATCAGAGAGAAGTTGCAAGACAAGCTCCAGATGATGGAGATGCTCAGCCCAAGTTTTGCTATATATGAGGATATCATCAAAGAAGACCAGAATGAATTTCCGGAGGTATGGTCAAAATATGTTATTCATCACTACCTAAAATGTTGAAGAAGCATTCGTGAGGCCAAAGGGCATGACTAAAAATTCATAGTGACCATCATGTGTGCGGAAGGCAGTTTTAGGTATATCCTCCTCATTAACCCGAATTTGATGATACCCAGAACGAAGATCTAACTTGGAGAAAAAATGAGCCCCATGAAGTTCATCAAGAAGTTCATCAACAATTGGAATGGGAAACTTGTCCTTTATAGTGAGATGATTAAGTGCTCGGAAATCAATGCAGAGTCGCCATGACCCATCTTTTTTGTGAACAAGCAGAACTGGAGAAGAAAAGGAACTGGTACTAGGGCGAATAATACCTTGCTTCAGTAAGTCACGGACAAGTATCTCGATTTCGGTCTTCTGATGAAATGGGTAGCGGTAGGGCCTAATGTTGGGCGGAACACTGCCAGGAAGGAGCTGAATACGGTGGTCTTCTAGACGAGAAGGAGGTAATCCCACAGGTTCAGCAAATACACCAGAATACTTGTCCAAAATGTGTTGGAGATTGGCAGGAGTGCTAGAGACTGCTGATGGCTGCATCTGAATGGAATGGAGCTGAGCGATGACACCATGTGAATTCTTCTTAAGAAGTTTTTCCATACGGTGTGAACTGATGATGCTGAGAGACCCTGGTTGTAAGCCTTTCAAAGTGTGTTGGTGCCCCTCGGCTGAAAACTGCATCCAAAGTTCAGCAAAATCCCAGAGAATGGGGCCAAGAGTGCGTAACCATTGGGCACCCAAAACCACATCACAGCCACCTAAGGGTAAGGCAAACATGTCAGAGCGCATGTTATAATCTCCAATAGAGAGACGCACATTGCGACATTTCCCTTTACAAGGTAAAGTGCCCCCATTGGCAATCATGACTTCAAAGCTAGAGCAGGGATGGATAAAGCAATTAGCCTGTTTGGCTATTCGTGGATCAATGAAGTTATGAGTGCTACCAGAATCAATGAGTATAGTAAGAGGGATCTTCTTGAAGAAACCCTGGACCCGCATGGTTTGTGGAGTAGTGACTCCTGCCAAAGCATGGACAGATATCTCTGGTGGAGCTTCTGGTGAAGGAGGTTCAGGCTGGTGAGGCTCAACCTCATCATCCACTGTTTCCTGAGCATCTACATATTCTTCCAGTTCCGGTGGAGAATCCACATCCAAGAGATAGAGCTTTTGCTGAACACATCTATGGCCCCGAGACCATTTCTCATCACAATTATAACAAAGCCCTTTGTCTCGCCTGACTCGCATCTCTGTTTCAGACAAGTGCTTGATCGGAGTAGTTCTGGGAGCTGGTATGACTGGAGGGTTGTGAGAACCTGTATTTCTGAATGGAACAAAATTAGATCTGGAGCGTTGTAGAGCACTAATCTTGTCTTCCGCTAACTTAGCCAACCCAAGGCCTTCCATCATTGTAGTAGGTCGAAACATTTTGACTTCTGAGCGAAGTGCATCCTTCAGACCACTGACAAAACAACTACGGAAGAATTCATCAGACAAGCCCTCTGTGTAATTAGCTAATTTTTCAAACTCTGTCTGGTATTCTCTTACAGTGCCTATTTGACGCAGTTTAGTGAGTGCTCCTGTGAAATCATCAAAGGAACTAGGGCCAAAGCGCTCCAAAATGAGGGTGCACAATTCTCTCCACGTTGGGCCTACATTAGCCTTGATGTACCAACGGAACCATTGAAGAGCTTCATGTTCCAAATGAAAAGATGCAAGGGGGACTTTGTGGTTATCCAAAGTATTATGCAAGCTGAAATACTGCTCTGCCCTATAGATCCATCCAGTCGGATCAGAACCATCGAAGCGTGGAAAATCAAGCTTTGGTCCACGAAAATTGCCAGAAGAGGACCCAGTATCTCCTGAATGGTTTCGACTCATGGCTGACTACTGAAAGTTAAGACCCAGAATTTTGTCATCCAGATCTTGAAGTTTGGTTTTGAGGGATGCAATTTCCTCTTCCATGATTTTTGCTCCTATACGCGTAACAACCATAAAGCAAGTTTTTTTTTTTTTTTTTTTTTTTTTTCGACTTAGAAAAATTCACTCACAGACAGAACAACTGAAAAGAGTTATTGCAATAACAAGAGATATTAGAAGTGAGAGGAACCTGAAGGCCACGACAGAAAAAAAAATTTGATGTAATTTCCACCCAGCGAGCCCAAGAGAGTGCTCTGATAACAGATGTGAAGAACCTCCTTATAGCAATATCGTGAGAATGCTCGAAATAACAGAATACAAAGTGATAGCAGAACTCAGAATGAATCTACTGATCGCAGGCCACTTCGAGGGGGTAACCTCCTTTGAGCAAGCTCAATACAATAAATTCGTCCGTGCCCATCAAGGGCCTCAACCTATTCTTATATACTGAGTACGATCTAGAAAAGTAATACTACCTATGCATGTGGGATAATAAAATATACTCACGGGACGACTTACAAAGCATATGCGTCCAACAACACTTCTCTAACAAAATAAATAGAAGGAACACACAGGTTCCTAACAAAATTTGATTATTTAGATTAATACATATATTTATTAAGTAATCATATGAAGGATTGACAAAAAAAAATCCATGTGCATCAGTTTTCTACTAGACCATCAATGTTCACAAGTGACTCTGAGCCTAGGCATGATACAAACTTTGTAGAGGTACATTTGTTTTATTTTAATTTAATTCATTTGATTATATTTGTTTCATGTTGCATGTTACATGAAAATTGTATTATATGACCTGCAATCATTGATGTCTGAGACTCCTTGTCATCTTTGTCAGTCCATCAATTATGGAGTTGTTGCTATGATGGCTAGTTTATAGCCATTGACAGAGGTATGAAAGAATTTTCTTAGTTTTAGTTTTTGTTTATAATAGTTAGTATTGAAATTTCAAATGTTATTTATAAGTGATTATATTGATTGAATTATTGTAGGGCTTTGTTACATTTGATCATATGCAAACCTTTGAGGTGGATGTATAGAGTGACTATTTGATGGTAGTAAGAAAATAATTAATTTTGTGTGTACATATATTTGATTTCAATGTATAATAATTATTGATTCATATCTACTTTGTCTGTATCAGCTCCATAGAGAAGAGACTAAACAAGAGGACAAGTGAACGTGTGAGGAAGATCTCATCATCCCTATCATCTTCCTCCATGCAACAACCAAAGGCCTCTAGGGATTTGTTTCCTTCCCCTTGTGGGAAGGAGAAAATATAGGGATAGAAACACATGTATAGGCATTAGTGGGCATATATCTTGGATTTTATGTTGGTGGACATATTCAACATACATTTGATGTATTTATAACATTTTATATTTGATGTATGACATATATTTGATGTATGCCATTATTAGACTTATGAAATTATTGGTTATCATAATATATATCTTGTTTTTCTTTTTTACATTTTAAGTAAATTTCATGTATTTCATTTTAATGTAATTTTAATCTAAAATGACGTAGAGTGCTCACACCAAAGGCTAGTGGATTCCCAAAATGAACACTTTTAAGGAAAACTGCCATTCCCACCTTCTTAAGTGTCTTCAAAGACTCTTTCCAACTTGATTACGACACTAAAAAATCTTCTACCCAACTTCACAAAACTACTTGATCACTTTCCCTATTCAAGACATGGGAAGAAATAAGGGAAAAATGAGCAAATTTGAGAAATGGATCATAATCAACTTCTTGCTTCAAACTAACACCTTAGACACTTCAAGGAACGCCTAATAAATATCTCACAAACTTCAGTCTATCATCTATTCTATCCTTCCAAGAGATTCTTCAACATCTTATGATTGAAAATAATCTTTCAACATCCTATAATTGTATTTCTTTGCAACAACATGTAATTTTCTGATTTTCAACCAACTCTTCACAAAGGGAAGTGATTATGTTTGAAACCCATGAAAGGGATATTAAGACAACCAAGAAGATCCTTAACATCTTCCACTAGCTCCATTCAATGATAACATGTAGCTAAATTCATGTTTCATTCTGATAAATTATGGGTTTGCCATTCTAAATAGGGAGTGATGTTATTTGACAATAACTCAATGATCTTGTATACAAGTTTAACATTAGTAATGATTTCTTGCCATATAAAAAGAACTTAATAATCACCAACACCTTTTTCCTCTAAATTTATAGATGGTATTTTCATAATTTTAAATCCATTGCAACCAATTACCAATTGGTTTGATTGGTTACAAGGTTAATTTTAACATTTTCCAAAAAATTGCTAAAATTGCCAAAAAGTTGTTAGCAACTTTTACTGCAAAATAAAATTTTTGCACTAACTCTTCCTAAACCTTAACCAAGTGGTTTTTGGTAAATCATAGGGCCTATATAAGGTGAAATGACTCTCAAAACACTTATAGAGTCAACTTATTAACAAAAACAACAAAAAAAGAAAAAATCCTTAGCACTAAGGCAACTTGGGTTTATAGGTGACCTCAAGTTCCTTGACCTTAAAAATAAGGATTAAATTATTACCATAAAAAATAACATGTTCAAAATGAGGTGTATGATCACCCCTAAATCCTTTACCTTCTATCACGAGTCTCTATCATTGGATGAGATGACATATCCTATTGCCAGCTAGGTGCCTTGCACCACAAGTTTTAGCATCACCCGAGATGGGGTCGCAAAATCATAATGGAATCCAATCTCCAAAAAGAAAGAGAGTTTATTGTATGTGTTAGAAACATGATCTTGTAGCACCAAAAATGGCATTCTTACCTTACACAAGCTCCTAGATATGCCTTGTTAGAGATTGTTTCCCTATGGTATTTATTCGCTCTCAGGGTCAATCTAGTTTGGTGTGCCCGAGAATGTTCGAGAATTCAATAGGATGAGAGGATATTGGGAATAGGGTTTACCCAACCACTCAGAGATAAAAATTAGATATTTTGATCTCAAGATGAGTAGTGAGAGAGATTTGATAGTTGGCAACTTTGTACTAGGTAACACTAAAAGTTTTAGCAACACACAAAATGGGGCCGCAAAATCAAAATGAAACTTGATATCCAAAAAGTGATAGCAATTATTGTAGGACTTGAAAACCTGGGCTTATATCACCTAGAATGAAATCCATACCTCAAACAAGCTTTGAGATATGTCTTGTCAAAGATCACTGCCCTATGGCATTTAGTGACTCTTAGGGTTGATTCAGTTTAGTGTGCCCGAGAATGTTTGAGTGCTCAATGGGTTAGGAGGAGCTTGAGACAAGGGTTTACCTAGCCACCTGAAGCTAACAAAATAGATATTTTGATCCAACAAAAAATGGTGAGAGAGATTTGACAATTAGCAACTTTGTATTAGCTAACACTACTAGTTTTAGCATCATCCAACATCAAGCTGCAAAATTAAAATAGAATCTAATCTCCAAAAAGTGAGAGTTTATTGTAGGTCTAGGAAACATAGTCCTATAGCACCAAGAATGGCATCCATACCTCACACAAGCTCCAAGATATGCCCCATGAAATATTGTTACCCTATGGCATTTAGTGACTCTTAGGGTCAATTTAGTTTGGCATTCTCAAGAATATTTGAGCACTCAACAATATGGGCCAATCTTCAGGATAGGGTCTAGCCAACTGCTCAGAGCTAACAAAATAGATAGTTTGATCCTATGATGAATGGTGAAAGAGATTCGGCAGTTAGCAACTTTGTACTAGCTAGCACTACAAGTTTCAGCAGCACCCAAGATGGAGCCGCAAAATCAAAATGAAATTCAATCTCCAAAAAGAGAGAGATTTTATTGTAGGTGTCAGAAACATGGTCTTATAGCACCTAGAGTTGCATCCATACCTCACACAAGCTCCAAGATATGCCCCATCAAAGATCGCTGCCCTATAAAATTTAGTGACTCTTAGCATCAATTTGGTTTGGCTTGCTCAAGAATATTTGAGCACTCATCAGAACAAGGGGATCTTGCAACTAGGGTCTACCCAACCACCTAGAGCCAATAGAATAGATAGTTTGATCACACAAAAAGCAATCAGAAAGATTTAACTGTTGGTAACTTTGTACTGGCCAACACTACAAGTTTTAGCATCACTTGAGATGAGGTCACAAAATCAAATTAAAATCTAATCTCCAAAAAGAGAGATATATTATTGTAGGTCTTAGAAAAATAGTCTTGTGGCACCTAGAATGGCATCCATACTTTGCACAAGCTTTGAGATATGCTCTATCAAAGATCACTACCCTATGGCATTTAGTGACTCTTAGGTTTGATTCATTTTAGCATTCCCAAGAAGTTTTGAGTGCTCAATAGGATAGGGGATCTTTAGATTAGGGTTTACTCATCCACCCAAAGCTAACAAAATAGATAGTTTGATCCCACAATGAACAATGAGAGAGATTTAGCAGTTAGCAACTTTTTACTAGCCAACATTACAAGTTTTAGCATCACCCAAGATGAGATCGCAAAATAGAAATGGAATATGATCTCCAAAAAGTGAGAGTTTATTATAGGTCTCAAAAATATGATCTTGTGACACCTAGAATCACATCTATACCTCACATGAGCTCTAAGATATGCTCCATCAAAGATCATTACCCTATGGTATTTAGTAATTCTTAGGTTCAATTCTACTTGATGTTCCCAAGAACATTCAAGCACTCAACAAGATATGATGATCTTGGGGCTAAGGTTTCTCTAACCACCCGAAGCTAACAGAATAGATAGTTTGATCCCATGATGAATGGTGAGAGAGATTTAGTAGTTGGCAACTTTGTACTAGCCAACACTACAAGTTTCAGTATCAACCAAGATAGGACCACAAAATCAAAATGGAATCCAATCTCTAAAAAGAGAGTTTATTATAGGTCTTGACAAGATAGTTTTGTAGCACCTATAATCACATCCATACCTTGCACAAGCTCTGAGATATGCCCTATCAAAGATCGCTTCCCTATGGTATTTAGTGACTCTTAGGGTCAATTTTGTTTGGCATGCCCAAGAATGTTTGAGCACTCAACATGACAAAATGATCTTGGGGCTAGGGTTTAACTGGCCATCTAAAGCTAACAAAATAGATAGTTTAATCCCATGATGAATGGTGAAAGAGATTTTATAGTTTCCAACCTTGTACTAGCCAACACTACACATTTTAGCATCACCCTAGATGGGGGTGTAAAATAAAAATGGAATCCAATCTCCAAAAAGTGAGAGAGATGATAATAGGTCTCAGCAACATGGTCCTATAACACCTAGAATGACATCCATATCTCACACAAACTTAGAGATATGCCTCCTCAAAGATCACTTCCCTATGGCATTTAGTGAATCTTATAGTCAATTTAGTTTGGCATGCCTAAGAATATTTGAGCCTTTAATAGGATGGGAGGAGCTTAGGACTAGGGTTTATTTGGGCACCTAGAGCTAATGGAATAGATAGTTTGATCCCACGATGAGCAGTGAGATAGATTTGATAGTTGGCAACTTTGTACTGACCAACACTACAAGTTTTAGCATCACCCGAGATAGGGCTAAAAAATCAAAATAGAATCTGATCTCCAAAAAGAGAGAGAGGTTATTGTAGGTCTTGATGACGTAGTCTTGTAACACCCAAAATCACATCTATACCTCACACAAGCTCCAAGATATGCCCAATTAAAGATCACTACCATATGGCATTTAGTGACTCTTAGGGTCGATTCAATTTGGTGTGCCCAAGAATGTTTGAGTGCTCAATATGATGGGAGGAGCTTGGGACTATGGTTTACCTGACCACCCAAAGCTAATGGAATAGACAGTTTGATCCTATGATGAATGGTGAGAGAGATTCAACAGTTGGCAACTTTGTACTAGCCAATACTACAAGTTTCAGCATCACCCAAGATGGGGTCACAAAATCAAAATGGAATCTGATCTCCAAAAAGTGAGAGAGGTTATTGTAGGTCATAGAAACACGGTCTTGTATCACCTAGAATACCATCCATACCTTGCATGAGATCTAAGATATGCCCCATCAAATATTTTTTCTATGGAATTTAGTGACTCTTAGAGTTGATTGAGCTCTGCATGCCTAAGAATGTTCAAGTGCTCAATATGATGGGAGGATCTCAGGAATAGGGTTTACCCAACCACCTAGAGCTAACAGAATAGAGAGTTTGATCCCATGATGAATGGTGAGAGGGATTCGGTAGTTGACAACTTTGTATTGGCCAACACTACAATTTTTAGCATCACCCAAAATAGGGCCACACAATTAAAATGGAATCTAATCTTTAAAAAGAGAGATATCTTATTGTAGGTCTCAATAACATAGTCTTGTAGCACCTAGAATCAGATCCACACCTTGTACAAGCTCTGAGATATGCCTTGTCAAAGATCGTTGCCCTATGGCATTTAGTGACTCTTAGGGTTGATTCAGTTTGGTGTGCCTGAGAACATTTGAGCACTCAATAGGAGAGGATGAGCTTGGGACCAAAGTTTACCCAGCCACTTAGAGCTAATAGAATATATAGTTCAATCCCATGATGAATGGTGAGAGAGATATGGTCAAGATATGTATGCCTAGGCCACTTTGTGCAAGATATGAGCAAAAGTTTCTAATTAGGCAAAATTGTATCTTTTCGAGCTTTTGGTCAAGATAGCCTAAGATTAGGTGTTTTTAGTTGTCTTTTAATATTTTGGAACATTTTTCTAGTAGTATGAAATATATAAAGGAAGATATAGAAAACTTTCTTAATAGAGAGATTAATCTAAGAGAAAAGGACATTTTAGAAGAAATTTGTTATCTTGGTGCCATCTAGGGTATACCAATTACTTAGGATGAAGAGACAAAACCTATAGCTATTTGGAAGGAGTAAACATGTCTACATACACAAAAAATTTAGATAGAGAAGTAACAAGTGCTGTAAAATTATCCACGGAGCAGTGTGAAGTGAAGCCTCAAATTGGCTCGTTAGTAGGCAAACAATCTGGTCACACACTTCATTCGAGCACCATAGATTTTTTAATTAGAAATTCCTATTAATCAATGGCCTTGCATTAATAGGAATTAGGAAGTCAAGATACCCAAGCTAGGCATGATCCCTCAAAGTTCTCATCAAAATATATTAATGATCTTAATAGAACCACAAAAAGCTCATTGCCACCTTTAAATAGAGACTTGAGTTTAAATGGAGATTTTCAATTCCCAAACATGTCCAATTCAAGTAGATGACCAAGATATTTCTTGAGTAGTTTATTAAGGTATCTTTATGACCCCACTTGCATTCAATTACTACTTTTTGAGTGGCTAGCTAGCTGCTTTAGTGTGGGATTTCTGTAATATACAATGTCCTCATACAAGTAAATGTCACTTTTTGTAAACATTTTCTATTGTAAAGGATTAGTGAGCAATAGTTGTAATGTCTATTTTTGGGACTAAAGAATATATTAAAATCACAAATCTTCCATGCTATTGTAATAGAGATTTTGTGCAATACCATTTTTCTAATTCTAATTTTGTCAATATTACTATATACATATGTAAGAATAATCTGGTTCATATATATCTGGTTCTTAATTAGCCGACTATTATGAATGACTTATTGCCTTTGGTTTGGAAATTTTTTTGTTGTGTACAATACTAAATATTAGTATTCCTTTATATTTTTTATTGTTTAACGTTCATATATGCATATATATCCTTCAATGATTCTACTTTCTTAATTGGATGCATTTCTTTAGATTCTCAAAATGACTGTTTATTACCTACTAGAGGGTTGTGTCTCTTCTATGTCTTGTGAAGAGTAGCATCTCTTCCATGCATCTCTCTCTCTCTCTCTCTCTCTCTCTCTCTCTCTCTCTCTCTCTCTCTCTCTCTCTCTCTCTCTCCCTATTCAATCTAATGAACCAACAAGATCTACTCTACATTTTAATGTCTCAAGTATTGCCTCATGGTCTGACTCACAAACCTTCCAAAGAGTCTTATTATGCAGTTTTCCACCATATTTTATCAAGTGGACATTTGATGCAACAAAAAGGTTTGAATAATGTAGAATCCTTCTCTACTTTTCCCAATCCTTGAATAACCAAAGTTAGGGTTCTTCATAGAACATCATCTAAGCCATGTATTGGTTATAACCACCACACTAATATGGTACTCTAAACCTTCACCATCTATAACTGAGTGATCCAATTTTTGTTTTGCCGAGAAACAAGGACACAAATAATGATATAGCCCTTCTTCATTTTCTTCAAGTGCAATAACAATAAAAATATGGCCTTCAGTGATAAATGTACAAAATGCGGTCATTAATTCCAAAAATACTTAGGTAAAAGTTATAAAGTTATATATTGAAATTACAAAGATGTGTGTGTGTGTGTGTGTGTGTGTGACGAGGTTTCACTAGATTAGATGAGCATCAAATTCAATGGATGAATCAATCTCTAGTATTTCTAGTGCTTATGGGGGATGATAGATGTCAATTGGGTCCAAAACCTGTATATCCCATTTGTCCACCCATTCAGTCGACTCACACTCATCCCAATTTTCCTCTACACATGATGAACAATAGCATTCCATTTTTCATGTGTGGATACTATGTGAACCTCCATTAGAGTTTCTAAAAGACTACAACTCACTTGATCCTATTACTGGACAACAATCCTCATATGATGTAATGTTAGTATTATCTATCAACTAGAAAAATCTATGAACCATAGACTCACCTTCCTTACCTAGACCCATCTTAGCATTACACCATTGGATGATGGATTTTGCATCTGTCAGTGTTGCTCCATCTTTATACTTTAGTTCTTCATGAGCTAAGGCTCTTTTGATGCACATTCCTACACCATCATGCTCTCCCTTTCTATGACCAACCTCTATGAAATTCCACATATATTGAATTCTAGACAACTTCTACATCTTGCTTAACCAATAGAATGTCTGTGCATTCTTGAATTTAGATGCACAATTGTCTAAGAAAATAATTTTTTGATGATATGGCATGCTTGTGTTAGCCAAATCTCCATAAAATAGTTGAAAAAAATCATGTAAAAACTCTGTAGAATGTGATCGATCATTGCAGATATAAAAATGGCACTCCCTTAAAATATTTATATCATGCTCTATACTTGTAGGTGAATGCATGAATGTTATGTGAAAAAATATGGAAACCTATTGAGCAGTATACTACTTTTCTTGCACCTCATTTGTGGGTGTAGTGTGTAGTTCTCTACAAAGTCTACAACTAAAACAATGCTATCCAATGGAAATATATCCTTGCACAACTTGAATTGAAAATTTATTAATCGAGCTCTATGTGTATACCTTGCATACTAATAAATAATATTTCCACAAAAAATCTTCATGAACTCATACATTGGTGTTAGAAATGCTTTCGAATAACTGGGGGGGTGAATTAGTTATTCAAGGTCCAAATTTCCTATTCAAACTTTTCACTAAGTACAGTGAACCCAATCAATCATTCATTCATCCAAGCTTTAACTTTTCTAACTAGCAAGTTACTGTAAATCAACATGCAACCATAACACATAAAAAATCAACACATAACACAATGATTTATGTGGAAACCCAATTTGGAAAAAACCACCAGTAACATGCTACTCAATTCTCACTCTTTTGAAGTGATGCCCTATGAAAGGCCTACCCTATTAAAGGCTTACAACACACTATTAAATATGACCTTGCTAAAGGATTTAACCACCCTATTAGAAGTGGGCTTGGTTAGAGGACTTTAGAATATTCACTTGGAATGCCACACTATTAAAAGATTTACAAATGGCTATTATACCAACCTAAGTCCATAGATTTTCATATCTAATACAATTGCTAGAGAGTATTAGAAAATCTTTGACCTGACTACAACTTAACTTGTAGATCTCATATCACTCTTCATCTCATACCATTCCCTGGCCTTCAATCTCTACAACTTTGATAGCTTGGCCTCCTTTCAAGCTTAGTCTCCTTGAGTCTCCATGCTCAATGTACCAGTGCAATCATCTCTTCCTAACCACTCATAGAAGTAGAGCCTTTGTGTTCTTCCTTCTTCTAGATGTCTTCTCCTTGACACCCTTCTAACCACTTCATAATTTGTCTCTTTGGTAGCAGAAGCATCAACAACATTTGCTTCTTGGTCTATGACTCTTTAAATAGAAATCTTGGAGTTCTTTTCCCACTCAATTCTTTCATTCTTTAATTTCAATTCATATGGATTAGGTAGGATTCATTGCATCTAACCCATATTTTGTTTCCTCTAGAAACTTCTTGAATAATCCTTTTGAATTCACCCAAAAATGACTTACATAGAATTCTATGCCACCAGCTCATTATCCTTATCCTTAAACTAGTTCACAAAATTCAAGGTAACCACTTTGTCAACTCAAATTTGGAAAATCTTTTTTATTTAAAGTAATGCAGCAATTCGGAACTATTGAAATACTAGTGCTTGGCACATACTGTGTTAGTCGGCATCAACTGTGTTTTTCTTGATGCTCGGCACCTAAAGATTACTCAGCACACACTATAATTTTTTGATGCTTGGCACCTGAACTTCACTCAACACCTGAAGATCACTCGGCACCTAAAGATCACTAATCTTGCTTTAGCTTCAAGTAGCCTTGGCTAGGGGTATTACCCCTAACTTACCTCTAAGATACTCAAAAGCATCTTTAGATAGTGCTTTTGTGAAGATGTCATCAATTTGTTCCTTTGAACTAATATATTCCATCTTCACTTGTTTGTCTTCCACCAACTCTCTTACATAGTGATACTTGATTGCAATATGCTTAGTTTTAGCATGCATTATAGGGTTCTTTGATATGTTGATAGCACTTGTATTATCATAATAAAGTATCACAGGCTCATTTACTTCTTCCTTCATACCTTGCAACAAATGTTTGATCCACACAATATTGGTGTAATTTATAGCAATTGCAACATATTCAACTTTAGTAGTGGACTATGAGGTACAAATTTTCTTTTTGCTGGTCCATGTAGTCAACCTTTTTTTCCAAAAAAAGTGCTCCTCCACTAATGCTTTTTCTATCATTAATGCTACCTCTCCAATCTGCATTAGCATAGGCTTTTAGTTCAAAATTTTCACTCCTCTTGTAGTACAAACCAAAGTCATTAGTTCCTTTTAGGTACCTTGGTATTCTCTTTACTACCATTAAATGATTTTCTCTTGGATTTGTAAAAAATCTTGCTACTATTCCAATAGCTAATGTGATGTTTGGTCTACTATGTACAACATATTGCAGCTTTCCATTCATTGATCTATACAATGTTTGATTCACTTCAACAGACTCATCATTCTTAGATAGCTTATGTCCAGTTGCCATTGGTGTTCTGACTAGCTTTGAGTCTTCTAACCCAAATGTGTTGAGTATCTCCTTGATGTATTTTGATTGGGTAACAAATATGTCATACTTCAATTGATGTACTTGCAATCAAACACAAAATTTGATTTCTCCAAACATTGACATCTCGAACTCATGTTTCATTTGATCAACAAAATCTTTGCAAAGAACATCTTTTCCTCCAAATATTATATCATCAACAAATATTTCTGATATCAAAATGTCTTTACCTTTTTTAGCTTTGATGTACAAGTTGTTGTTGTCATTTGTTCTCTCAAATTCTATCTTCACAAGATATTTGTGCAATCTTTCATACCATACTCTAGGTGCTTGCATTAATCCATAAAGTGCCTTGTGTAGTTTTCAAACTATATCCTTGTTCTTGTCATCTAAAAATTCCTCTAGTTATTCTATGTAGACTTCCTCTTCAAGTATACCATTTAGAAAAGAAGACTTCACATCCATTTGGTAGAATTTGAAACCTTTATAAGCAACATAAGCAAGTAGTTTTCTTACTCCTTCCATTCTTGCAATAGGGGCAAATGTTTCCCCATAGTCTAGTCCTTCTTCTCATGCATAGCCTTTACAAACTAGTCTAGCTTTGTCTCTTGTTATCTCACCATTCTCATCAAGTTTTTTTATAAGCACCCATTTGGTACCAATCACATTTTTATCAGTTGGTCTAGGAACTAGGGTCTAGGTTTTGTTCTTTCCAATCTAATTTATCTCCTCTTCCATGGCTTTATAATAGTCATCATCTTGCAGCGCATCCTACTATTTTGGGTTCAACCTTGCTCAGTAGACATGATTCATTCATCAATCTATTCCTTGTCACCAATGATTTAATCTGCAGGGTGATGTCTTCTCACATACTTGGCTAATCTTGGTTTTGTCCTTCTTTCCATGTTTGATCTTTCAGCTTGAGAGTCATTTTTCTCTTCTTCATCTAGTATTTCTTCATTTCTCTCATTTGTACTATTTCCAAAATTAGAATCTGCATTTTCTACATTCTACAGCTTAGCTTTTGAATGTAGCTTGGCATTTATTGGCTGTGACTCAACTAATATTAATATTTGTTGCTGATTCCCAACTTGATTTATAACACTATATTCAACAGTCATTCCTTCATAGAAGTATACAAAGGATCTATAATCCTCTGATTACTTAGTTTCATCAACTTGAATTTCTACATGCTCATCAAAATTTACATTTTCACTCTCCAAAATCTTGTTAGTGTTAGTATTCAAACACTTATATGCCTTACTTCTAGTGGAATATCCAAGGAATATGCCTTCAGTACTTTTTGCATCAAACTTGCAATTTCTAGTATCTTTAATAATATAGCATTTACATCCAAAGACTTTGAAATTTTTAACATTGGGTGAGTGACCATACCATAATTCAAAAGGTGTTGTATTTGTACCTTTCTTGACTTGAACTCTATTCAGTGTGTAGACTATAGTGCTTACAACTTCTCTCTAGTACTTTAGTGAAACATTTTTCTCCATCATCAAGGTTTTAGGACAGACAATTACTGACCTATTTCTTCTTTCAGCATTACCATTTTGAGGTGGGTTCCTTGGTGCTGATGTTTTCCTTTTGATGCTTTTGTCATTGCAGAATATCTCAAATTCTTTTGATGTAAACTCACCTCCTCTGTCCAACCTTAGGCATTTTAGGTTCATTCCTATTTCCTTCTCAACTCTGGCCAAATACCACTTAAACATTGGAAATGCATCATATTTTTTCTTCAAAAACATAGCAATCATCATCCTAGAATAGTCATCTACAAATAGCATTATGTATCTGTCTCCTAGGTAGCTTTCACTTCTATTGGACCACACAAATTTTTATGAACTAACTCTAGTACTTCTTTGGAAGTGTATGTTTTTCTTTTGAAGTTAGAGTTAGTCATCTTCCCTAGTTGACATTGTTTGCACATTATGTTTGTAGGTTTTTTCAATTTTGGCAACCCTCTAACCTTTTTTTTCACGCTGATGCTAATCATATTATCAAAGTTAACATGACACAACCTTTTATGCCACAACCACACATCATCAAGTCTAACAATAAGACATGTTGCATCTTCCATATCTAGGTAAAATAGATTACTCTTAGTTTGTTCACCTTTTCCTATCAGATTTCCATCAATTTCATAGATCTTGGCAGTTTTGTTTCCAAATTCAACTTTGCAACTTACATTACCTAACTATGAGACACTCAACAAGTTGTAGTTCAATCCTTCAACATAGTATGCATTATCACATGAAATTTTCTTTGTGAGTTTAATAGAGTATTTTCCTTTGATTTGACATGGAGCATCACTACCAAATCTAAAACTATTTCCATTATATTGAGTAAAGGTAATGAACTTACTTTTATCTCCTATCATGTGATGTGAGCATCCACTATCTACGATCCACTTATCATTCTTGTTCACATAGGTAACCAATGTTGTTGCTTCATCTTCATCTTTATCTGATTCATCCTTCATGGCCACATAGACTAGTTCATCTTCATTCCCATCAGAATATTCTTCAACAATGTAGCATCTTTTGCCTTTCTCCTTGTAGTCTTTGCTGTCATCTTTTTTTTTTTTCCCTGTACTTGTTTCCTTCTTTGTATTTTTTCTTTTTTGTACATCTTATAGTAATATGACCTACTTCATTGCAATTGAAACATATGATAGGGAGCTTACCCTTGAATTTACCTTTGCCTCTATGGAATCCCCTAGCCAATAGTGCTTCTAACTGTTCCACATCTTCCTTATCTACATTAATAATACTGGATGCATGTTTTCCCTTTCTTTTCTTCTTGCTTGATGTCTACTCCTCTATGTCTTTTATTGTCATCTTGGCCTTGAAAGTAGATTCAAGGTTCTCAAGTCTGTAGTTATCAAAATTTGACAATTCAAATGTAGTAAGTCTTCCCATTATTCCTTCAAAGATTAGTGTGTTTCGTTGTACACACCTTAGCTCTTGAATGGTTGAAACTCTAATAGAATATATATGAAGCATAGTTCTTTAGTATTTTCTGATGACAATTTCTTCTTCCAATTGACGACCTAGACTTCTTATTGTTCTCACCACTTCTTTTATCCTTGCAGTATACTGAGCAACATTTTCTCCTTCCTCCATTTTCATGTCATCATTTCCTCTTAGGCTTTCTCTCTTTGCAATCTAGAAATTCTGATCACCTCCATAGATATTAGATAAGGCTTTCCACATCTTGAATGCAGTGTCACAATCTTTGATGTCATCATATTATACATAACTAAGTGCAGAGGAAATCTCCAACATTTCTTGATTGTGCTCCTTCCTTTTATTCAAATCATCTATAGTAAGAGATCCTGATGGATTTACATGTTTTGTTCCAATTGAGGTTTGTGCATACTCACCTATTGATCCAAGGTGTAGTTTCATCAGACTATGCCATGCAACAAAGTTGTCTTTGTTGAGCTTGGGAACTTCTCTTTTGGACATCTTCATCTTCCTGCTTCTAGTACCTTGAAACTAAATAAGCAGATGACTCTAATACCAATTGTTAGAAATGCTTTAGAATAACTGGGGGGGGGGGGGGGCTTAATTAGTTATTCAAGGTCCAAATGTCCTATTCAAACTTTTCACTAAGTATAGTGAGCCTAATCAATCATTCATTCATCCAAGCTTTAAATTTTCTAACCAGAAAGTTGCTGTAAATCAACATGCAAGCATAACACATAACATAGTGATTTATGTGGAAACCCAATTCTCACTCTTCTAAAGTGATGCCCTATTAAAGGCTTATAACACATTGTTAAATGTGACCTTGTTAGAGGATTTAACCATCCTGTTAGAAGTGGTTCTGGTTAGAGGACTTTAGAAAATTCACTTGGAATGCCACCCTGTTAAAAGATTTACAAATGGCTATTAAACCAACCTAAGTCCATAGGATTTTCATATCTAATACAATTGCTAGAGAGTATTAGAAAATCTTTGATCTGACTACAACATGCAACTTAACTTGTAGATCTTAGATCAATCTTCATCTTATACCATTGCCTAGCCTTCAATCTCTACAACTTTGATAGCTTGGCCTCCTTTTAAGCTTAGTCTCCTTGAGTCTCCATGCTCAATGTACCAATGCAATCATCTCTTCCTAACCACTTGTAGAAGTAGAGCCTTTGTGTTCTTCCTTGTTCTAGATGTCTTCTCCTTGACACCCTTCTAACCACTTCACAATTTGGCTCTTTGGCAGTAGCAGCATCAATAGCATTTGCTTCTTGGTCTACGACTCCTTAAATATAAATCTTCGAGTTCTTTTCCTGCTCAATTCTTCCATTCTTTAATTTCAATTCATATGGATTAGGTAGGATTTATTGCATCTAAACCATATTTTTTTTCCTCTAGAAACTTCTTGAATAATCCTTTTGAATTCGTCCAAAAATGGCTTACATAGAATTTTGTGCCACCAGCTCATCATCCTTTTCCTTGAACTAGTTCACAAAATTTAGGGTAACCACTTTGTCGACTCAAATTTGGAAAATCTTCGTTATTTAAAATAATGCAGCAGCTCGGCACTATTGAAATATTGGTGCTCCGTACATATTGTGTTACTTGGCATAAATTGTGTTTTTCCTGATGCTTGGCACCTGAAGATTACTCAGAACACACTAGAATTTTATGATGCTCAGCACCTAAACTTCACTTGGCACCTGCAGATCACTCAATACGCACTAGAATTTCCTATTACTTGGCACCAATTGAAAATTTTCTTAGCTTCAACTAACTTTCTCGGCACACACTAATGATCTTAGTTTAAGCTTTGTAGTCACAATTGTTACAACTTGTTCCTTCAATGTTTCTAAGTGTGACCAATGTTTGTACCTTTGGGTATGTTATCAATACATCATTTAACCATTGTCTTAACTGATCCTTTCACTTCGTTACAACATCATAACTCAACATTTGCCTTGGGTAGTCTTGTTACATCTTGTTGATCAAATCCTCTTCATCAATTAACCAAGTGATAGTACTTGGATCTTATAAGCAAATGTCATTGCTACAAATAGTAGGTTTGACATCAATGACAAAACAATGATTGAAAACAAAAATCTTCCTTTTTTGCAACAATCTCCCTTTTTGATCTTCATCAATGAGCTTTTCAATCAGATTTCCAAAAACTCGAATCTTTTCAATGACCAAATCACATCTTTTACCTTTTTTGCCATCTTTTAGAGCATATGTCACTATCTTATATTTTCCTTAATCTACTATTTCATTTCCAATTGAATGTGCACTATCCATGTATTCAAAAGTTGATAAAAGTTGCAAAAAACCACAAAATAAGTATGTACCATCCAAGCATGATGTCTTGTAGAATTGTTGGTCATCGCCTATTTCACATAAAATGTTGGATATGAATTTTCTTGAAGATCTGGGTGGCTCATTCATGTCATGATCCTACAAAACAAACTTAGAATGCAAAAACACACATATATGCATACCAATAAATTTTGTAAAATTTATGTTTGAGTTGAGTCCAAAAAATGTTTCTCACGTGGGTCATGATTGTGGCTACCAATCCTCCTTATTACAACATTTTTTTATTAGGGGAAACACATGTGTTACTTGTCCAAAAATCTTCAATCAATGATTTCAAAGTTTCACTAATTTCTTTATCCTTTCTTGGTAGTCTACCGCTAAATGTCCATAACTCATTTTTTGTTGGATCTTCCAATCTCTCACACATTAGCATGGATCTCCTTAGATTACCTCTATCAATTTTCAATGTTTTCCTTGTCTTTCTCATGAGTCAAGCTTTCTTTATTTAGGTAATTGCTATTGTTGATGTAACTACTCGTCTTATGATATTATTATCTTTGGTGTGTGATTTAGAACCCACTTTGTCATAAGCACTTATTAGATTCTTTAAAATATTTTTTTCATTTGAGTCTTCCATCATTCTTAGCCCAAGAATCTTCATGATAGGCCTAGGTTTTAAATTCCTCCTCATTTCAACAAATAATTGGCATTGACCTATAATATTGAATTCTTCAAAGAATAATCTCCACATATGATCAAATTTTATTTAATGACAAGTACGCTTGCTAATATTTTAAGGCATTGATTTCAAAATGTTAGTATCAATATGAATCAAATATTTTGGTATTCTAAAAAGAATTTTAGAAGGTGTTATAATCTCTTCCATTCCCTCAACATTTTGAACATCAACATAAGGTTGAGTGTTTTAGATACCTTGAACCAAAGATGATGTTCCTTGGTAATAAGATGCAAAAGATGGAATATCACCTACTTGATATGTTGAGGATATGCCTTCAACATGACATGATAGAGTGTGTACATCATCTAGTATACAAATTAGCATCTCTTCAATGTGAGATGATGATATGAATCTAACATTGGAAGATTGTACATAGCTTCACAATTCAATTGACTTCTTGAGCTTAACAGTCTCATTCGTTCTCTTTGTCTTTCCAATTCTTCCTCTCTTTTTTTCTTTGTATTGGTGATTCTTGATTCTCTTGGAAAGAGAATTCTTCATTATTTCTTTGTGATTTTCTTTGTTCACATAGTAGTTTCATTTTATTTTTTTTAATTGCCAAATCTCTCTCCCTCTCTTCTATTGTTTGAGTTTTTGGTTTCTTCCTTGGCATGATGATGATCTCAATATGTCAAATTATTCAAACATCTAAATTACTTACAATTTGTAAATTACAAATCATTCAAATACATATACAAATCACAATTATTTCAATTAATACACAATATATATTAAAAAAATTGTTAAATTATAATCAAATTTTTCTCTATATAGTAACAAGGATTATTTAAAAAGGACTACACTAACCTTTTCTATAGAAAGAATATTCAAAAAGTCTTCAAATAGTATATTCAATGATTGAATATGGTGTTTGCTAATTTTCAACAGCATGAAACCTGTGTTTTCTATTGGAACAATAGAACACACAATAGACAAAAAGAAGAATATGGATCAGTAGGGACCCAAACTTTCATTACGACCATTTTTTGGTGTTTTCATAAAGTGTGTATGCACTATAGTGCACATGCCCTCTAAAGTGCATGTGCACTATAGTGCATACACACTATGTGAAAATATATCTCTCCCTATCCTATCCTCTCCCATCCCCTACTCTCTCTCTCATTCCCTACTATCTCTCTCTCTCTCTCACACACACACTCCCATCCCATTCTCTCTCTCTCTCTCTCTCTCACCCCCTACTCTCTCTCCCATCCCCTACTCTCTCTCACACATACACACTCGTATCTCTCTCTCTCTCTCTCTCTCTCTCTCCCTACTCTCTCTCTCTCTTTCTATCTCTCTCTCTCCCTCTTCCATCCCCTACTCTCTCTCACACAAACTCCCATCCCCCTCTCTCTTTCTCTCCCTCTCTCTCTCTCCCTCTCTCTCTCTCTCTCTCTCTCTCTCTCTCCCACTCCCTCTCCCACCACCTACCCTTTCTCTCACTCTCTCTCTTTCCAAACCCCCTACTCTCTCTCTCTCTCTCTCTCTCTCTCTCTCTCTCTCTCTCTCTCTCTCTCTCTCTCTCTCTCTCCCATCCCCTACTCTATCTCTCACTCTCTCTCCCCCATCCCCAACTCTCTCTCTATCTCTCTCACTCTCAATCTCTCTCACACATTCCCATCCCCCCGTCTCTCTACCCCACCTCCTACACTCTCTTACTCACACACTCTCTCTTTCCCATCCCTTACTCTCTCATGCACACACTCCCATCCCCTACTCTCTCTCCCTACTTTCTCTCTCTCTCTCTCTCTCTCTCTCTCTCTCTCTCTCTCTCTCTCTCTCTCCCCCCCATTCTTCCACCCCCTACTCTCTCTCACCCATCCCCTTCTCTCTCTCGCACACACTCTCTCTCCCCCATCCCCTACTCTATCTCTCCATACTCTCTCTCTTGCTCTCTCTACCCTCTCTCATCCCCTACTCTCTCTCACATAGACACACTCCCACCCCCTCTCTCTCTCACTCTGCCTCTCCCACTCCCTCTCCCATTGCCTCCTCCATCTCTCACTCTCTCTCTCATCCCATACTTTCTCTTTCTCTCTCTTTCTCCCACCCCCTACTCTCTCTCTCACTATATTTCTCCCATCCCTTACTCTCTCTCCCCTACCCTCTACTTACTCTCTCACACTCTCTTTCCCATCCTAGATACTCTTTCACTCACACACACTCCCATCCCTCTCTTTTTCTCTCTCACCCCTTTTCTCTCTCTCCCTCTCTCATCCCCTATTCTCTCTCACACTCAAATCACCTATTCTCTCTCCCTCTCTCTCCTTCCCTGCTCTCTCTTTGACTCTCTATCTCATCCCTACTCTCTCTCTCTCTCTCTCTCACATGTACTCTCATGCCCTACTCTCTTTCTCCCACTCTCCCATCCCTAATCTCTCTCTCAACATTGCCATTCCCTTCTCTCTCTCTCCCATCCCCTACTATCTCTCTCTCCCATCCTATATACTCTCTCTCATCCCCTAGTCTCTCTCTCACACAAACTCACATCCCCTACTCTCTCTCTCTCTCTGTCCTTTCCCATCACTTAATCTCTCTCTCACACACTCCCATCCCCAAACCTCTCTCTCCCTTTCCCACTCTCTCCCACCACCTACTCTCTCTCACACTTTCTCTCTCCCATAACCTAATCTCTCTCTTTCTCCCACCCCCTACTCTCACACACATGCACACTCCCATCCCTCTCTCTCCCACCCTATACTCTCTCTCTCTCCCTAAACTCTCTCACTCTCTCTTATCTCCTATCCCATACTCTCTCACACACACTCCAATCACCTATTCTCTCTCTCCCTACTCTCTTCCTCTCTCTCTTTCACTTTCTCACCCCCTACTATCTCTGACACAAACACACACATGCACTACCATCCCCTTCTCTCTCTCCCATACCCTACTCTCTCTCTCTCTCACACACACACTCACATCCCCTACTCTCTCTTTCTCACACACACTCATCCCCTACTCTCTCTCACCCGCTCTCTCACTCCCTACTCTCTCTCAAACACACATACAACCATCCCCCCCCCCCTCTCTCTCTCTCCCCCATCCGCTACTCTCTTTCTTACACACACACTCCCATCCCCTACTCTCTCTCTCCCACTCTCTCTCTTTCTCCCACCCACTACTTTCTCTCTATCACTCTCTCTCCCATCCCCTACTCCATCTCTCTCTCACTCTCTCTCCCATCCCCTACTCTCTCTCTCTCTCTCTCTCTCTCTCACACACACACACATGCACACACACACACACGCACATGTGCACACACACACACACACACACATACACCTTCTCCCATCCCATCCCCTACTCTCCCTCTCTCTGCCTCTCTCCCCCTATCACACCTTCTCCCATTCCATCCCCTTCTCTTCCTCTCCCATCCCATACTCTCCCTTTCTATCACTCTCTCCCTCTCCAATCCCCTACTCTCTCTCTCTCCCACTCTCTCTCTATCCCTATCTCCCTTTCAAACCTTCTCTGATCCCCCACTCTCTCTATTTCTCCCACCCTTTCTCCCTATCCCACCTCCTACTCTCTTCCCCATCCTATACTCTCTCTCATTCTCTACCCTCTCTTCCTCTCTCCTTCCCTCTCTATTGAAATTCAAGCTTTATGAGTGTGTATGCACTAAAGTGCATACATGCTATGCAAGCCTAAATGTAAAAATGCTTTAAATAGCATGCACGTGCTATTTAAAGCTTTGGATTCTACCAAGCCTAAGGCTTGGTTTTTCCTTGGGGATCCAACCCAAAGTTTTGGAGTCTCTAAACTAGTTTAATATGTGTTTTACTATAAACATACAAAAATGATTTATTTTTCTTGTGTGCTCACCTTCAAGTTTCCTCATGGTTGAACATTAATAAAATTAAGTTACATGACATTTTAGATCTCTGTATTAGCTATATAACCATATAATTTATTTTTTATTTGAACTATTTCAAGACTTTCAACTATAATTTCTTTTGAATGTATGTCCATTTTCTATCAAAAACCAATGTGTAATAATTGGGTTATAGATTTTAGGTTGTTCATTGAATTTTGCAACAACTTAGTTTTTTAGAAACTAGACTCCATTCTACACACTTTGAAAAAAAAAGTTTTGATTTTAGATTAGTTTTCAGTCATTTCTAGGGGGAGCACATAGATATTTCACATTTTTAGGATTTGTCCAATTAAAAAATTCATTAAAAAAAATACGCATTATAAAATTACCCAAAAAATTTGAGATAAACTACACATTGTTAGGTAACTTTTGACCAGAGCAATTAAAGAATTTTTTTAAAAAGTTAAAATATTAGGGGGGCTGCACTTTGCACTATGTTATGGTTTTTCTAAAAAAATAGTACCACTTTTATGGCCCCCTTTTTTGAGGACCTAAAACTAAACTATTTTGAAAAAATTAGTAGTTTAGAAACTAGATTTAAAGGACTACTAGTTTTGTTGTTGTCATATCTCAAAACTTTGAGCATAACTATCTTCAAATTCTTGTCAAAGTTCAGAAATTGTTGATTTTAGAAAAAATGTGGCCACTTATACTCCCCTTTTGGTACCACAACTTGGTGCACTTACCCTCATGGGAAAATAATGAAAAAAACTTAATTCACACACTAAATTTGCTAGTTGCAAGATGTTGTCTCAGAGATTGCAACAAAATTATAATCGTTACCCTTCCTTCATGTGTTCATGCATTTCTAAGGTCAATTTGGGCTTGATTTCATGCATTTATAGATTTTGTCTACATCGTTGTGAATTTGGTTGTGATAAAATGATTTGTCTTTACTTTTTATTTTTGTTTTATATTCTCATTGTATCTCAATATTGATGGATTGTCATGTTAGAGATACTATTAAAACCAAATTAAAGTTATAAGTTTTTTGTTTCTGCAAATTGGCCTAAAATATAGTAGTGTTTAGATAATGAAGAAACCATAGAATGTATGCATAGTAAAAACTACATGAACACATGGTTAAGAATGGTGAAATCTATGATCATTACTAAATCATCATAATAGCCGAAAATTACCTTAGTTTTCTGATACCATGTTAAAAATTTTGAATAGTTAAATCATAGATCTAGTTTGAATGGTAAAAACAAGGGAATTGTTGATTATAAGAAATATTACAGAACAAAGCTCAAATAGAGAAAAAAAAAATAGAATATTAAAACTCATCTTAATCCATAAAAAAATGCTTACAATATACAATTGGTGCATTCTTTATATAAAAAAGAAACCACCTGAGTTAAAACAAGGTGAACAAATGATTAAGAATGACAATGCTAAAGCATGCATAATATAAAGTATCATTAAGTGAGAGCTAACAAACATTAATAGTAACTTCAAAATGTGCAAATAAGGACAAGACTAGGCAAATTCTATGTGAACAATGTTGTTTGGTGCAAATAAATGAAAATAGAAAAGGATTATAAGAAACACAATATTATGTGTGGGTCAACTCTATCAAATGGCACAATTTATTGCCATCTACAAACTCCATATTGCTTTATACGCATTTCTCATACCACCTCATTTGTACCATTTCCATTTTTTTCGCATCACCTTTGTCTTATGGAATAAGAAAATGGAATCTAAGTTGTAGGTCATATACTATTATGGCTATGCTAAATTGCTCAATACAATGATGTATTAGAGTTTGTCCAATTAGTATTATTTTCCTTCTTTCTAACAAGCTCTATTCATACATTATCATTGTGTCTTGTTTAATGAACTAGATGATACTGGCCTTACTTGTCAACAATTCACAAAGAGCCTAGAAGGAGCTCATGAGGGATCAAGTCTTGCTAAGTGTGAAGGCTCGACATCATAAGGGATGAGGCCATGATTGTGCCCTAGGTGATTTTGATGGCGTGGATGCCTCTCAATCCTTGGTTCTAAGCTAAAGAAATGCATGTGTGGGTCGTATTGGGTTCGTAAACTTTCCAACAAAAAAATTATCATATACGTCAAATTCTTATATTCAATTGTTTTTATAAAACTAAAAACCAAAATATATCATTTTATAATATAACAAGTGCTATTTGTTTTAAATTATAATAGTTTAATAAAGTACAATAAAAAAATTTAAAATTATAAGAAAATAAATTGAAATAATTGTGATAATAATATTTAACACAATTTAATTAATATTTTAATATAACTGTAATAAATTTAAATTAATTTTTAATTTGATATAATAAAAAAGTTATAAATATAATTTAATTATAATGTTAAAATTTATTAAATTATTAAATTATTAAATTTGGATTAATGGTGTAGATGATATCAAGTTGGTACATAATCATCTAATATTTAGTTTTGAGAAATTATTAGATATCTTTTCTTATTATATATATGTCATCTTAAAAAATTAGATAGTAATAAAAATAAAATAAAAATACTAATATTTAACTGGTTGAAAGTGAATAGATTAATCACTAGTTATGCAAGTATTATCACTCTTAAACATCACACTACAAAGAAAATGAAGTTTGGAAAAGGAAATTCAACATTAATTATTTAACACTTTTAGTCTTAAATTGAAACTTAATATATGATCTTAAAAGCGGCTTGTATTATAACCATTAACCTAACCTAATAAATATGATAAATCATAGCATAAATAACTACTTCAACTTTACTGATTAGAACTTAAGATGATTACATTTTGTCTCTTATTCTCATTGGGTCTATAAATTTTAGATGCCTCATCAAAGCCTGCATAAGTAGGGGAGCTACAAGGGAGATTCATGCTAATGAGCAGCAATACCCATAGAATGCAATTAGTTTTGTTTCTATTTATTTATTTCAATATTATCATATAATTTAGTAGAGATTTAGCTCCCAAAAACCAATAATACCAAAGTATATCCATAGTTATTGTTGTAAATGATCTATTTGTAAGTAGTAAGGATGCATAATCATTTCTTTATAGTGTACTTGTTAGTGGCATTGGCTATATTTAGGGTTTCAAATCATCATGGTTGTAATGGACAGGTGAGCTCTCCTAGTAATACTCCTCATCTTGCCTTTCTTCTTCTACCACCTCTACCTTTCCAAACACCACCACGAGCTCCTCTTACACATACCTCTGATCCAAACAACCATTAATTTGATCCATAGCATTATTGTGATCATGACAATGATTCTAACTCAAGAATAGATATTCTCCTAATTGTTCTTCTTGTGGCCATACTTTTTGTTCTCATAATCGCCTACATCTCTTTCCTATTTAATTTATGGGGTGTTAGAAGCTTTGTTGAAGGAATTGGAATGAGCCTCCAAAGTCTTGTTCAAGACATAAATGAGAACCTTGTGAAAGCCATTAATGGGGTTACTAAAGCCATCAATGCTAACCTTGGAGCAAATAGTCTCATTAATAAGAGCACCACTTTCATTGATGGGAAACTAAGAGATTTCAATGCAAAAATTGATGCCTTCCTGGTCCTCTTAAGGATATTTCTAAGCACCTTGAGAATTTTTGTCACAAAAATTTGCACCCTTGTCCAAAGTTTTTACCTAAGGACAACTTTGTAAAACATGGAAACAACCTCCAAGATGCGGGACTTGAAATGTGAAGTTGAGTCTCTGGAGAAGGCTAGCCTCCTTATAATCAAGGTGCACCTAACTATGATTGGAGAGGAAAAGGGAGCAGGAATGCATAAAAGAAAATCTACCTACTCTAACCTAAGGGGTGATGCATCTAGATTTAATGGTTGTAACTCTGTTGTTATATGAGAAAAACATAAAATGAAAAATTTAGATATATGGATCTTGGCTCTATTCTATTTTCAAAAAACTCACATGCATGTTTAGAATTGGTCAAGTGCTAAAAGTAAAGACTTCTTCATAATACAACAACCATCCATAGTCTAGACACAATAGAAGAACATTAAACCAAGTAACAAACATCCAGAACAAGGCAAGGTACATGCACAAATACTAAATGGAAAGAAGAGCTAAGGAAGGGAACCATTTCATTAATGGAAGGCAAGGAATACAATTATAGAGCCCAAGGCTTATGCAAGTAAACATCATAGAATAGGGTAGAACCCTTTACAAGTATTTACAACTACCTTTTATAGAATTCAAGCATAACTTAGAAACTTCTACCCTAAGGAAAAGCACAACTACTACCATCAAAGGTGCAGAGAATAATCATGTAGATCAAGAAAATCTAATCTTTACATAGATTTAGATACAAGAAAATCCAATATTTCACACAAAATAGAGCCCTACAAAGATAGAAATGATAGCCATAAATGCATAACCAGACAAATGGGTAACCTATATGATGGATAGAGTGCCTCTACATCATTTCTAACATAGTAATAACTCTAGAGTTATTGAAATTGATCATGAAGCTCAGATTGCACAAGAAACCCTACCTTCCTTCATTTATGGCTTACTAATTAGTAAGGTCAATAGGTCGATTGAGTCCTACAACCAAGATAAGCCATGTGGGCCAATAATATTTTATTTTTATGCCACCCCACAAAGTTCTCATGGGTTTGGCCATTTAATCAACATAACTATGCCACCATTTAAAAACCTAACCATGACTGCCTTATGAAACTGCCAACCTATCCATGATGTTACCACTATTGTTACCACCCAAGCCTACAAGGACACATGTCTTTCAAACAATTCCCCACATTTCTTAAAGTCCTTTTAATTCCAATATGTGGGAAAGCATTGATCATCAATCTATGAAAGAATGATGATCGTGGAAAACCTTCATTATTATTGTGCCTACCCTTCAAAACTTTTAGGCCTAGAGACTACTCAACATCCAACATGACAACATGTCACCCTTTCTGGTAAATCAACATGAAGAAACTAGAAGGAAATGCACCTCAACATGACTTGGCATCATTTTGGCATTACCTTTTAACCCTGGCATCCCACATGGAAGAACAAACCCACCAGTCCAAATGTCATAACACTGCTTCCCCATATTGTCACAAAGTTTGACATAATACAGAATCCAGGGAAGTGAAGACAAATAGAAATCAAAATAGATGCTAGCTCACCTAATAGCCTACTTGACACCTTTAATTCATTCATGGCCCATAAGAAATAGGACCCACATGCCACATGGTAGTGCCTGCATTGCATAAAGATAGAGCAATTTCTTAATGCAGGAAAGTGCCCACCATGAATCTATGCAAGATTTGATGGTCTAAAAAGTTACGAGGCTAGAAAATAAACTTAGGAAAATATATAAATACAATAAGGTCTTATTTCATTTATTTTTCATTACTTTTTGGTACTATTTAATATTAAAGGTGGAAGGTGACCATTGGGTGGGCCTTAGACATTTAAATTCAATTTTTTTGTGTGAGGCAATTTTGGTTAACAATTTTGGCAACTCAAGGGGGATGCAAGCCTATTATGGATAAGACCAGTGACCTTTAGCATCCATTGGGCTATAGAGTCATGAAAAATGTGGATGTTATTCATTATGAAACCCTAACCCTACCTCTGTCTTCAATAAAAGAAGAAACCTGCAACTGAAACCAAGAATCAAAACCCTCTACAACTTCAAAAATTCAAAAAATTGGCCATCTCATAGAGACAGCTTGTGTGCACTCTACACTTTTTGGAAAATAGGAAAAATTGGAAACAAAAAAAAAGCTACAATCTACAAGTATTTACATATATGCAAGGTTAAACAAACCCATTGGCTAGTTTGTTAAAGTAGCTCCCTTTCTTTACTAGTTGATTTCTTTTGCCATACATAAGGGTAGCTAAAAATGATAGCAAGCATAAAAAACATGTTTCTATATGAAATACTTTCCTCCCAAAAAATGAAGCTTTCTAGTACTGGGGTATTACCTTGTCAAGAAAAATATTTTTTCTCCTCTTTGTGATCTTCATCCTCATGCTCAAGTGTAATCATGACTTGGGCAACTTGCTAGTTTTTTGTAGAGCTAGATGCCTTATTGGGCATCCTCTAGATGGTGTAGGGCCATTGGAATCACCCTTGACCACTTGATTGTGCTCTACAATGGTAGTATCTTGCTAGTTTGGAAGTGGCTCCTCTTATTTTTGTGAAGAAATTTTTTTCACATCTTATTCATGTTGTTCATGAACCACTTCCTTGAGAGTCACTAGTACCTATTCCTATATCAACTCATTATCATATGATGATAGAACTAGGTGTTTCATGTCCAAGGATGAACAAAACATCTCTAGCTCATCCCAAAAGGTCTCTTCATCAGAATCCTTTTGCTCTATTGCAATAATATGCATAGGCTAATGGACAACCTCATGCATGTCAACATGTTTCTCCTCAAGGACAAGGCTATCCTCGAGGCTTCATTTTCCATCTTTGTGGGCTTTTTTTCACTCCTCCAAAACTCCTTATTTGGACCATCAGGAGTCCATATAACCAATCCATATTGAAATAGGGAAATAGTGATAGGTTCAGGGGGGTCATGACCAACCCAAATATCTCTTATAGGATGTGGAGGGGCTTCAACAAGAGGCTCTTGTAATGGAGGGGGCTTCTTGAATCTTGGAATGACATACTTTGGAGAAGGGGGGGCATCTACCTCCTTGGCTTGAAAATGAGTTGACTAGAGCCTCATTTCATCCTCTCTTTCTGTAGAAACTTGTCTTGCAAGATTCTCCTCAAAATGTCTCTTTCTCTCCCTCTCTTCTTCTTGTTCTTGTTGGAGATAGGCCATCTCCTCCAGTTGTCTTTCTATCTATTGCTGCCTTGCAACCTCAACAAGTTGCCCATTAATCTCCTCAAGCTATCTATCTAGGCCAAGAACTATTCATCTCATTTTTGAAGCTTAAACTCCACACTCTTGTGAAATTCCATCATCACATCCTTAAGCTCTTTATATGGGGATGTTAGGATTGGTGGAGTAAGGATAGGAATAGAATAATAGTTTTGAGCAGCTTGGCTATAAGAAACTTGGTGCTAAGATTGAAATTGGCAATGTGAGGGTAGAGCAATAAAATTTTCATGATATGAGGGTGAGTAGTAGTTATATCTATGAATTGGATCCATAGTCAGATTTTCATAAAAATTAAAATTTCATAAAAAACTTTTGAAAAATCACAAAAGATCAAAATTAATCTTTACATACGAGCATTATGTCTATGTGAAACCATAAGAGGTGCACTAAAGTTTCCACAGTGTTTCATTATATGCATCGAAAGGCTAATGAAACTAAGAAAAACACACAATTTCTCAAAGGATCAAGCTCAACTAGCTAGCCATTAGAATTATGTAGCTGAAATTGATTTGTTCCATTGGGTGTGCCAAAAATTGTTGTCACAAAATTTTTCACCCTTGTCCAAATTTTTTACCTAAGGAAATCATTTTGAAACATTGAAACAACCTCTAAGCTATGGGACTTGAATAGTGAGGTTGAGTCTCTAGAGAAGGTTGACTTCCTTACGATCAGGGTGCACCTAACTACACTTGGAGAGGAAAAGAGAGAAGGAATGCATGACAAAAAATCTACCTACTCTAACCTAAGGGGTGATACACCTAGATTGAAAGGTTGCAACTCTTCTCTTATATGCACAATACATCAAATGAAAAATTTACATACAGAGATCTAGGATCTATTATATTTTCAAAGAACTCACATGGAGGTTTAGAACTAGTCAGGTGATGAAAGGAATGACATCTTCACAATACAACAACCATCAATAGCCTAGACACAACAAAAAAAACTTAAAAAAAGAAAGAAACATTTTGAACAAGGAAAGGTACATGCACAAATATTCAATGGAAAGAAGAGGTAAGGAAGGGAAAATTTTCATTAATGGGAGACAAGGAATACAATTACAAAGCCCAAGGCTACTACAAGTAAACATCACAAAATAGGACAAAAACCTTTACAAGTATTTACAACTTCCTTTTATAGAGTTCAAGTGTAACTTGGAATCTTCTACCATAAGGAAAAGCACAATGGCTACCATCAAAGATGTAGAGAACAATCATGCAGATCAAGAAAATCTAATCTTGGTATAGATTCAGATGTAAGAAAATCCAATATTTCACACAAAATAAAGCCCTAAGAATATAGAAATGGTGGCCATCAATGCATAACCAAAAAAATGGGTAACCCAAATGGTGGAGAGAGTTCCTCTACATCATTTCTCACATAGTAATAACTCTAGAGTGGTTGAAATTGATCATGAAGATCAAATTGCACAAGAAACCTTGTCTTCCTTCATATCTGGCTTATAAATCAACAAGGTCAATAGGTTAACTTAGTCCTACAACCAAGATGAGCCACATAGGCCAATAATCTTTTATCTTTCTACCACCCTAAAAATTCCTAATGGTTTGACAATTCAATCAGAATAACTACACCACCTTTTAAAACCCTAACTATAATTTCCTTATGAAATTATCAACCTAACTGTCATGTTACCATTGTTTTTACTACCCACACCCATAAGGACACATGTCCTTTAGGCACTTGCCCATATTGCTTAAAGTCCTCACAATTCCAAAATGCAGGAAAGCACTAATTGTCAATCTACAAAAGGTCGATGATCATGGAAAACCTTTGTTATTATTGTGCCTATCCCTCTAAACTTTTGGGCCCATCGACTACTCATCATCCAACATGATAACATGCCACCATTTCTGGAAAATTAACATGAAGAAACTAGAAGGTAATCCACCTCAGCATGACTTGGCATCCTTTTGGCACTACCTTTTAACCCTAGTGACCTACATAGAAGAACAGACCCACCAGTCCACATGTCATAATGTTGCTTCCCCATATTGTAAAAAAGCTTGACAAAATACAAAATGTGGGGAAGTGACTACCAATAGAAATACAATCATATGTCAACTCACTTAACAACTTGCCTAACATCTTTACTTTGTCTATGATCCATAAGAAACATGACCCACAAGCCAAATGGGAGTGTGGCACTTACCTACATTGCATAAAGATAGAGCAATTTAATAATGTGGGAAAACACCCATCATGGATCTATGCAAGATCTGATAGTCCAAAAGATTGCGGGGCTAGGAAATGAACTTAGGAAAATATGAAAATACAATAAGGTTTTATTTCACATTTCTTTTTGGAATTATTTAATATTAAAGGTGGAAGATGACCATTGGGTGGACCTTAGACATTTGAATTCAATTTTTTGGTGGGAGGCAATTTTGGTTAAAAAGAATAGTTGTCCAAAGTGCAAGTTGCATGTAACCAGAGTGCCATGTAAATGGAGTGATTTTACTTGTAAATGTGATCATTTAACCAGTAGTGCATATGAATGTGGTGGTTCTTCCTCCAACCTCTATCATTGTGATGGTTGAGACTTTCACTAGTACTTGTGTCTCTAGTACTGCATAATGTTTTTTTTTTTGTTTTTAGGGTCATATACTAGGTATATCCATAGTTCATTGAGGTGTTAGATTTTGTTGTATGTTCTAGTTTCATAGACCAATTATACTTGAAGTTTGTTAAGGTTTCAGGGTTTGTTAGTAAATATTTTGGGAATTGAATTTATTGTATTGTATGTTATATTTTATTTTGTGAAGTTATGTATTAATAAGAAGGGTAGTTAAGGGAAGCAAGTATTGTAAATTGGGTGTGATAGTGTTTTGGGTTGTTTGTTTCTTTTCATCTATGGAATTAGTATTAATATTGATTAGAGACTTGAATTATTCTTATAGTTGCGGAGAAAGCTTGTGAGTTACATTGGTAAAATATTATCTATTAGATGTATTTAATGGTATCAGTATCTATTATAAGGTTTCATTGGCTCCCAACAAATTGTGACTCTTTGTCTATTATTTATAATCTTTGTGAATGGAATGTCAACACTATATTTTTTAATTTATTCTCTTCATCTTTTACATTTTTTATTTATATTTATTTTGGATAGTAAATCAATTTATATTATATATGGTACTTGTTTCTCTTGAAAATTACTTGAGACAATCAATGAAATATATTTAGAATTTTGTTTGAATCTTAATTACCTAAAGGACAACACCTAATCTTAACCATCATACTATATCCATATCAATATTTATAATATACTTATCATTAAAAATTCAAGAAAATTATATTTTTCATTGTCTCTATTGATTTATTTATTTTCTTATAATAAATATTGAAATTGGTAAATTAATGAATATGTTTTTATAGAATAATTTTATAATAAATACCTAATTTTATTTAATTATTTTATTTATTATTCACAAACTAACATTATTTTTCTAAATGTTTTTAAATTTTCCTTATGAACTCCTTTTTAAAGTCTATGGATGTCTTTTTCATTTAATGATAAAATTATGGTGTTCTAGAACATGAAAAAATAATAATATTAATGTTTAAATACACGATATTTTGTGGATTGTGCAAGTTTGATGCTAACAATCCTAAGAATTTAGATAATCCAACATGTTATATTTTTGTAAAGTATAGTCAAAACCTTAAGCATAATAATTTATAATTTTTATCAAAAAAGAGAACTATAGCTTATTCCAAATCTATAAGACATTGGGAGAAACTATCCTCACATTTAGTGCTTTCGTATTTAAAATACTATTTTTTAAGTTGACAATCTTATTTTTATTGAAATGATGATAATAGATAGTGTATATAATCCTATGTTTCAAAGGTATTATGTAAGTTCTTATAGTAGTTATTTGATAATTTTCTAAATTTTATGATGGTATTCATTTAAAAATATTGTTTATCATTAATTTTATGAAAAAAGTTTGAATATTTTAAAATTATATTTATTAGGGTTACGAATCTTCTAAAATATTTTTATTCAACTTTATGGATCATTTTATAAGGTGTTTAGTGAGAAATATGATAGGAAACATAGTATTTAAAATATGAGTAGATATTTTTTAAAGATAAAACATGTTCATATGTTGGTATAGTACAATGTAGAGTTTATTGAACTCTAAAGATTAATAGAAAAAAAATATAATTAGATGGGAAACATAACTTCAAAAAGATTGAAATAGAAATGAAATTCTTTAAATTTAAAATTGGAACAAAAATCAAAAGTAAATAAACATGAAACCTAAAGAAAAATACTTGTATTCGTAATGCAATAAAAATGTTATTCAATAATAGATTTTACATTTACTCATGACTAGTTGCATAGTATTTTTTCATCGGTGAGAGAGAGAGAGAGAGAGAGAGAGAGAGAGAGAGAGAGGGAGAGAGAGAGAGAGAGAGAGAGTTATTTTAAAATGGTTATGTGTTTCATACATAAAAATATGGATAAAATGAAATGGGTGGTTAGGATCAAAGGATGAAGATAAATGGTTATAATTGAATTGAGGAGTTCAATATCTATTTGCATACTTGAATGGACAATACCCATGATGTGCTTGTATATGAAGCCCATGTGAATGATGTGATGGAGGAGTTTTCCATACTTAATTAAGAATTGATTGTGTGGATATTACAATGGAAAATATTAGTTAGAGATTAAGAGGAAAGTGGGTCTTTCAATTAGGACTAATGTGAGAACTTGTTAGGAGGAAGTGTCATGAGAGGCTAGAATTAAATATATAGATACATTTAATTAATCAATTTGGAACAGTGGGATAAGGGATATGTAAATAAATATTGCTAATAATTTGGTTGTATTTAGAATTTAGAAAAAAATAGAGAAAAATAGATAATATTAATTAAATATTAGGGAATCATTTGACTAATATAGATCGATATAGAATGAGATACATAAAAAATGATATTAAAAGAATTCAAAATGGGAGTTGACCCAATGAAAAAAGAGATCAGTTGAACATCAACTATAAGTTATTTTTTTTAGATTGACCTACTCCCTTCCTTAATATAAAAAACCCCAAAACTAAAGTATTTCTATAGCTAAAGATATTATAGTTTATAGTTATCACAATACCACAAATTTATATAAACTTAGTCTATTTAATCTATGTGGACATAAAGCAAGTCCAACAATAATTAATATAGAGAGACCTATGGTCCATAAAATAAAATCTAAGCATAAAAAAAGAAAAAAAAAGGAAAGGAACAAGTAGCTAACTCTACTTCTTATCTTTATTCAGGATGTCCAACAAGAGCCTCAACCCATCATCCACTAGGAAACTATAAGGAGAACAAGTAGTCTACCTAACTTTAGAATCATTAATCTCCTTCCTCCCAACCTAAAGAAGATGAAGGGTAGTGGCCATTGAGTGCATGATACAAACACATAAATTCACCACCTTATAAAACTTGTCCTCCAAATTCTTGTTCTTCTTAATTAAGGTAGTGATGGTTTCCTCCATTCTAGATAAGTATCCTTTATTAGAGGATTATCATCAAAGATTTTGTGTGGTAGGGAATCACACCAATTTAAATCATCTCCTCCTACTAGTTTCTTGAGTCAAGTCTCTCTAGTCTTTGTAGTCACTAGATTCTAAGTACCTACATTTAGGTTTCTAATAGGTAGGGTGATAGTCCCCAAATGACTAGCTTCACCCCCAATGTTAGACTAGTGGGCATTGGATTAATCTTCAAAAATATTCAACACACAAGAAGCTATAGTGAAATCTTGACCACTAGTAGGGGTATCCTAATCCTTAGTTTCCCTAGTTGTATCTTCATCCTGAAGCTCTCCATAGTTTCCCTTGGTTTTAATCATTTTAAGTATAGGAAAACCTTTCTTCTTAGTATTCTCTATAGAATCCAAGCTAATAGGTCTATCTTAGCTTAGAGGAGTAGAAAGTTTCATTTCTCCTAGTCTCTTACTAGACCTAAGAATTTTTTTCCTTCCCATAACTCTAATGCTATTAACTTCTAGGACCTCAATCTTCTTATGGTTAATCTTGTTAGAGGTGGAGCAGGGGCTTTTATCACATAGGGCATGGCTAGAATGGGATGAAGCTTGGGGGCTAGATTTTACACCAAGGAGATTATGGGATTATAAAATATATAGAGTTAAAAAATAAAATCCTAGAGATAAATTGTATATCTCTTACCACCATCTATTTTCTTACCTAGATTCAAGACATAGTCTTCAATAGAGTGTAGCAAAAGGTAAGGAAGATATATAATTTCCCTATTACTAAAGTGATTAAAAATGAGAAAGTGGTAATAATACATTACCTTGAACCTATCTCTAAGATTAATCTACCTCATGATAGCACAACAAAACATTTCCTAAGGCTAAAGAATATTTTCATGAGAAAAATTGCCACAGAGACATTCAAATTCCTCACTTAAATGAAATAAATTTCTCAAACATGTTTCATCTGACACCCTAACATCTTTCCTCCAATTCTTCCTTTCCACGGATAGCCCACTGACATTGAGAATGGAATCCACACTAAATTCAAATGGGACACGATTAGAAATCACCCATAAATCCTCCCAAGACTCATGTAATTGAATGGAGACCCTTTTTTCATGGCCCTCGATGAAATATATCAACAGAATCAAACCCCCTTTGCATAGATAAGTGGTGTAGGAACACCTAGGTAGGCTAAGTGTGAAACCTAGGTATTTCTTTATTTTTGGCTTGTAGTGATGCTAGCCACATCACTATTCTAATAATAGGTCCTATGTGGTCCTTAGGTGTGTTTAGGAGACTTGGCAAGACCCAAAGTGACCAAGTTGCTAGAAGTTGCCGACTATTGTCAACTAGGTGACTTAGGTCTGGAAAAGGCTAAAATGGTCTAGAAAGGTTCCAATGGCTTTGAATTGTTTATTTGAAGTCATTTTATGCATATTATATGTCTACTTTGTTTTTGTGCCAAATTTGGAGGTCTAACTCCATGTAGAACAAAAGTTGCTGAAATGTTGTCATGTTGTCATGACAACATTTTCTTGCAAAAAGCAACTTTTTGGCATTTGCATGTTTAGAACGTCCTAACTATTTAGAACAGTTATGGAACTGATGGAGGAGCCTTTAAAAACATGAGGACAGCCATTTTCAGGGGGTTGGACAAGTTGGTTTTGCATTTTGTACGAATTGAGCAAGTATTTTGTTGCCGGTTTTATGCATTTGAAGGCATTTTTAAAAGAGGAGGATTGAATGGCCTGATTTTTGTGTTGGAAAAGTTCTGAAATATTGTTTTTAATACTTTTGTAGTGTTGGTTTGATCATTTTAATTCGTTTGCATTAGTGTAGAAAAATCTTTTTGTTCTTGGCAAGTTGCTGATCTAAACAGGGCTGCACTTAGAAAATGGGATCTTAGGGCCACTTCCCACCATTGGAAACCTCTGGTATTTTGGGATTTGGAACTAGGATCCATGTACATTATGTATCAAGAAGGAGGGCCCTTGAAAGCATCAGCAACCATTTTTAAGGTGATGCCCTAGGCAAGCCAAATGCAACTTGGCTAGGAATCACAGTTGGAAAATGAGTTATGGAGAGGATTGAGTGTACAAATACCTTAATCCGGCTGCACAGTGAGTAATGAGAAGGTCTAACCTTGCTCCAGTCCAAAGGAGAGGTCTTGGAAAGGTGTCTAAGGTGGTTTTCCATCACAACAACGATAAAGCACTTGAAATCCTCATTTTTGGCCTAAAACTGTACTTTCATTGTACAGAAAGTTTGGAGGCTAGAAAATTACAGAATCTTGAAGTGCTCTAAAAAGGGTATCCAAAAATATAATTTTTTTGTAGGGTTGTTAAGAATTTTTTCAAGAAATCTTGTTTCCAGCTATTTAGGGGGGCTAATTCCTAGTAGCCTTTTTGGAGCAATTTGGTGTATCTTCCCTAGTAGATTGAATGTGCCTATGAAATCAGCATTTTTTAGGGTCATGGATGTTAGAAGGAGTCTAAAAAAACCCTAGATGAAGAACTGGTACCCTTGGAGCTATAGATGGACTTGAGGGTTAATAGCGGACTGGAGCCGGCTAGTAAGAAATTTGATGTTACTTTGTTGGTGTACCCCCAACTGAAGGATTAGGATCTCTTGAGCAAGTTCCTAGTAATTATAGGGTGTGAAGAAGCCCTAGTGGGTCTAGTGAATGACCTAAGGTAGCCCTGAGAGAGAGCTTGGGGTTTGGAAGCAAGGTTGGGGTGTTACATCAATAAGACAACGAGGCTTTGTCTTTTTAACTAGATTCTTTAATTTTTGGTGGCTCAATTTGAGTTTTATGACTCTCCATGGTTGCTCCTTTACAAATCTCAACCACCAAACCTTTAGAAAATTTTGAGACACCCACAACCAAGAGACTAGTCAAACTAGAAGAAATGGGAAACAATTCAACAAGTTCATATTTTCTCAATGGATAGCAAATCGCAATAATATTTAGGGTATTAATGTTGAGGTAACACTTGGTTTCATCATAGTTGAAAAATGAATAAAATATATTCCCCACACAGTACTTCATGCCCTAGTTATAGTCATATAATAAATAAAGAATAAGAAGCCTTTAAAAATTGGAAAATATCACCTTTGGGATTGTAAAAAATCAATCCCTATCTCACCATGGGCTCTAGACATGTCCTTTCCATATGAAGCATGGTAAAATCACTCATTGAAATGACAACCCATTTCAAAATTACCATAGTATATCCATCTACTAGGGTAGACACCAACTCATCCTTGCCACCCACATACCACAAATTTGAAAATACCATCATAACACAATGTATTTATCTTTTTGAACTAGTGATTATATCACTATTGCAAGATCATTCTCTATTTCCTAGATATATTGATTTATGACACCATGCACATGCACAGCCAGACTATTAGCCATATGATTACCCTCATGGTACACATGTTTATTAGTCATAGGATTAAATCTCTTCTGAATTTTTTAGCATCCCTAATTATTGTCATGACTTGTCAACTCATTCTTCTTTCCTATTTAATAGCCCTAATGACAAAAAAGATAATCACACTCAATCACCAATTTTGAAATTAAAAAATACTAGTAGTCTCCCAACCCTAAAGAAATCCCATAGCCTCCACCTCATTACTTAAAATCTTACCATTGTTACTTACATAAACCGCAACATTGTTGCACTAATCATCATGAATGCCACCCCCAGCAGTCAAAATACCATTCCTACTAGGGCCATCAAATTTTATTTTCCACCAATTTGGGGCAAGGGGGTGACTAGCATTTAGTTCCCTTCCTTAGAAGACCTTTAGAAAAATTTATCTTCACAATTAAATGGGATATATTCCAAACCTTCACCCAACTCTTATCCATCTATATAGGTGGGCAGGGGGAGATTTCCACTTTTAAGGAAGAATGTATTCCCTAATAAGAGCCATACCTCTATGAGTAACCACCTTAGGGGGAGAAAAATTATCTCTAAAGATGTGATTATTGCATTCATTCCATATGTTCCAAAAAATATATGCAGGTATGGATTTCCATAGAGTTTTAATGAGGAGATGGTGGGAGGGGAAATTCAAATTTAAAATCAATTATTGGGTGTTGATGTTAAAGATCAAAGTAATGCCCATCTAGTTGAATATATTCAGTCAAACAATAGAAGTATAAGAGAAATGAATTAAGAGGTGAGGGATAGTTTCCTCCTCATAGTTGCATACAACACATTAGTTAACAAGATGATAGATATGCCTTTTTAATTTATCAATCATGAGGTGATGTAGTACAAGGTAGGAGAATCCCAAAAGGAGATGTCCTAGACCTCAAAAAATAACTACATAGAGGAATATACATAATAACATGGAGATCTACTTCTAAAGCAACACTAATTCTCATAATAGAATCATAAGATTTACATTCAACATGCCCGGTTGTAAGGCCTTTCAGGTTACAACCAAATCCATAAGAAAATGCAATAAGAATTTTACAAGATCTCACAAGATCTGACCTCTAGCTAGTCTAGATCCACAATATGATAGAAATCCCCAAGAAGAATCTAAAATTCTACTTTTAAGCCACCAAGAAACCTTCTTGTTCTCTAAGCTACAACTAATTACTAGCTCTATTAAAGTTCATTCCTTCTCAACTACTCCATCTTCTCCATGTTGGATGATAATTATTAAAGATTCCACAAGACCCTCTAATTGCACCCAACTAAGCCATAGGCTTTCCTAGTATGTTACAAATTAAATAAATCTTTACATTAAATAAAGACTCCAGGCACAAGTTGGGCAAATGCAATTAGAACACAAGAAATATAAACTGCCTTAGTCAACTTACAATAATCATTAAATACACATAGAAAAATTACCAAAAGCCAAATAGGTCCTCACAAATTCCTATAATTTCTCCAAGACATGAGAACAATCCTAACGTATTAGATGGAAAAATCAACCAATTCAATTGACAAGAACTCCATTTGTTGTTTTTTTATTGTTGAGCATTTGCAAAATCACCAAGCATCACCAAGTAAAAATACATGTTAAGTAACATAGCGTAAGTCAAGTAATGTAGTACAAAATGAGTAACATAGTATTTTTGACCTTATGGTCAAATCATCTTTCAATTAGTGACTAAACACTTAATTAGTTAGATTACATTGATATCGAGCCCTACATTTTCTACTGAGCTTCAGAGGCATTTTACGATGTATATCAAGCTCTATAGTTACTACTGAGCTTCAGAGGTAGTTTATAGTGTATACTAAGATCCATAGTTGCCACAAAGCTTTATAAGTAGAAATTAGTCCCGACAAGCTTTGCGATGTCTACCATGATCATCAGTGTAAACCATGCATAAGGTAGTGATTAACTGAAATCAATAATGTAAACCTAGATTATCAATGTCTATCGAGATGGAAGTATTTATGAAGGAGAATGAAGGTGGTGTTGACCAAGCTTCAGTGTCAAATAAGCCCTTTAATATCTACCAAGTTCTTCACTATTTTTTGAGTCACCAAGTACTAATCAAGTTCAAGCTACTCTTGAGTGATCAATGTAGATCATGCATTGGTGTCAACTGAGTGCCAAGGCTTTCTGAGTTGATAGTTTTGTCGAGTATCAAAACATCACTTGAGTGGTCTTTAGAACTTGAGTTTTAGTAGTGAGCCAACATAGTGAATTATGATGAATCAGGTATTATAGCTGACTCTAGAAGGTAATGATCTAGATTGATATATATGCATTACATCCTATTATATCCAAATGAGTAATGAAGAGTATAAAAAGTAAGAGTAGTATAAGTGTGAATTAGAAGAAGGCTATAAGCAAGGAAAATTAGAGTCTTATCTATCACAATAAGGTGATCATTATAAAACAACGAAATCTCATTCAATAAATAGAGATGCAAATCAAAGATCTACTACTGGTTCATCCTAACACATGCATTAGTCAAATCCTCTAACAAGGTGGACTTAACAGTCTTGTATAAATCTCCTAACAAAGTGCACACTTAACTATATTGTATAAATCCTTCCACAAGGTGAACCTAAGAGTCTTTATTGCTCCTAAAAGGGTAGATCACTAGAAGTGATAAATTGTTAGATTTAATAGTCTAGCTTTGTATTGTAGTAATAAAGCTTGTAGGTATCATCCCCACCCAATTTTTACTTTCTATTTAGAAAGTTTCTAGGTTACCAAATATTATATCAAGTGTTATGAATATTTTTTTTCTTTTAGTATTTCATGCATGCAATTAAATCAGATTATATGGTGAAGGTTTAATTGGTAAAATAAAGTATAAGTTTTATTGGTTCCTAATTCACCCCTCCCCCCAGTCACCTAGTCTATACTAAATTTCCATCAATTGGTATCAAAGCATTGGTTCTCACATAAAAAGTTTAGTAGCTTGAGAAAATATTAGAGGGAATGGAAGTTTATAGACTAGAGAAAGCTATTAACAATGAAAAGTTGGATCTACAATTGGCCATGAATCAATTCAAGAAAGTGAAGGAGCACCTCTATCTATCCTTGAAAAGGAGAAAAGATCTTGCAACACAATATAATGACAATATTTACATTAAAGAAAGAATTAAAGACATTTACCAAGATAGAATCTTAGATGAAGATGATGTAGCAATCAAAGACCTACTTGAGAAGAATCTCACTCTTCAAGAGGAAGTTAGAAAGTTGAAAATCACTAGTAAATTTGAACCTAGTTTTCAATGCATGGGTGGTCAAAATTTTGACATTTAAATGTCAAAAGTCAATGTCATTAGAATTTTGGTCAGATTTGGCTACACTCCATAGCTATCAATTTATTTATGAGCCACTCTATTTACTATAATCCCCATCTATGTCGCATGGTGGCATTAGACAACTGATTTGAAATGTTGAACTATTGATGCCAATTAGAGATAATTTGATGGGATTGTTATACCATTAATGAAAAACCATGTTGAACTATTGACACTAGCCAAATACCATTGACATTAGTTCATGTCAAAATATTGAGGATATCCAGATATGATTTGACAAGCTTGTCATACCATCAATGAGGGGCCATGTTGAAATATCGATGATAGCTAGAGTTTTCAAAAAAAATGAAATAGTCTCACTGTATATTAGGCTAATAACAAGCTAACTAGAACTTGCCCCAAGAATAGGTGAAAGGTATAGTTGATAGCAGTCAATTATTTTAGAAATGTGACAAAATATGCATCAAAACCGATGTACGAGACATTTGTAACAATTCTAGTACAAAATTTATGGTATTGATGATAATTACCCTATTGTTTCTATCTCCTATTTTTTCTGAAATTCTTATTTGTTATGCCCTCTTTTCCCACACCCAGTGAAATTTAGGCTTCTTCTCAGGTGGTTGGGTTCTCCAATTAGAACCATACCCATGTCATATATCACAAGCTCTCAAAGATGTTGATTTCATTTGTGTTTTCTTTTCATATTTTGTTCACATTTTTATTGCTTGATAGGACAACAATATTCAACTCACTGGCTTCTATCTATTTAGGACAGAAGACCAAGATCAGTTTGGTTATGGAAGTGATTATAAAATTGAGTTGGGCATTTGTGTAAATGTTTCTTGTGTATGGAATGATGAGAGGTGGTGATGCTAACATTGGACAGGAAACCCTGCTGCTAGTTTTGATGTATCCCATAGTAGCTTTAATTGATACTTTGATGACCTAGGATTGGATATTCTTTGTATACTTTGAAAAAGTCACTTTTGGTACCACTTACTTTGCCTACATTATCCAAAAAGGTGAATATCATGATCATGTAAAAGAAATATCTAATACATGCTTGTTTCCATGTTGCTTCATTGACTGGGTTTATGTTTTCATAAGCATTCCCTAGTTTGATGTGGCTTGATTCTAGCACTTTACATTTGTTCAAAAAGTTGGATTGCCTCCTTGTCAAACCCACATAGAACATAATCCATGATAAAATATTCAGCCTGATCATTTTTTCAAAAACCATACAGAAATCTACCATACTATGCAACTACATTGGACATACTTTGTAATAAGAGCACTACCTATAGAGATATCCAACTCCAATCCCTTTTAATTGCTTGAGATTGAAATTGTCTACCCTGATTAACAATTTCTAGGTATGTGCACACCCCTAACATGGTGGTGAAACAAAAGTTATTTGGGTCAGTACATGACCAAAAGTCTAAAATGTATTAGAGTTTCCTCACCATGTGCACTGCAGGCATAGCCTACAATGATTGCAATTAGTGTTACCATATCAAGCTCCAAAATTTTATTGAAAAGATTGTGTGCACTCTCCATAGCATTGCATTTTTAATACATAGTTACAAGAGTACTTTCTAAAAGAATATTTGATTCATAGTCAATTTTAATAATGTAAGAGTGGACATTTTTTTCTTATTAGATCCAACCCCTTTCAATTGCATTTGTGAGAAGAGATTTTGGGCTTCAATTCCATGTCCATTCTGGCCATACTCTACAAACAAACCTAACCATAAAACTTTATTTGATTCAAACACTTCATCAAAAAAGTTGAGGGTATTCTCCATATTTCCACATTTTGATTGCATGGTGACAAGTGCTACCACATTGTGATGATCCATGCAAAACCAAGATTAATAACATTATTATGGACCTTCTTCCCATGTTCTATCAATGCCAAATTTGCACAAAAATTCTACAAAGCTCAAGGGTTTCCTCCCCATGCCAATTCTAAGCATATCCTAAAATCATTGTTCTCCACAAGACAACATTTTATTCATATATCTATCAAACACCCAATGCACATAATAAACAAACCCAAAAAAAGAGTTCACACATTTCACATACATGTTTTCTTGTGTATTTTTCATAGATATGTCCATTGGAAAACCAGTTCTGAAGCTGCAGAGGAAAATCTGGAAAGCATCTTTATAATGCTTGATTAGAGTGAAGTTGGTTTTCTGTCAACAAAATAAATTTTTGATGTCAACAATTCCAACTTGATGGAAGTTGCTTTCCTATTGATGGATCCAATTTCTATGTCGACAATTCCAACAGCCCGATAGCGTGAGACTTTAATAGCGGGCTTTTCCCTAATGTAAAATCCTGTCAGCTAATAACATCATTACTAGACACTTTTTATTATTGCTCTTTTTTTGGGTTTTTGATAGATTGTTGTTGTGTTGAAATTGTACTAGTACTATTATTATACTATTATTAGGTTAATAATCTATTCCTTGAACCACCACCCTCTTACTCCTTTTAATGATAACAAAACATAACTTGACTCCTATCAAATAGTAGTATGTTTATTGATTTTGAACTCTATTATTGCTTAAGTTTAAAGTGATTGGAAGATAGTTTTATTAAGCGAGACACAAATTTGATGATCTCAAAAGATTAATGATATGATTGTACTTTGGATTCTCAAAAATTTTGAAGAAAAAGTGACTGGTGTGATCAAGTATTCCTCTCGTTATACTCATATGACTTTCACATCCTTTATATAATTAGTCTATCAAGTGATGCATTTGTATATGCAATTTTATCAACTTGTAAAAATATATTCAATCCTACTACCTAGGAACAACCGATTGTACATTTTATTGTATCTAATTTGATGATAATTATACAAGAATTTGTAATCAACCTAGCTAATCAACAACTAGACCAATTTAACTAGGTTATCGATTAGGCATGTGCTATTCCCATTTATCATATGGTTGCAATGTTGGAGACATACTTTTTTATTTTTGCAGGATATGGAGGAAGAGTAGTGTTGTTGGCAAACATAAAAATTTAATAATGTGAAGTCACCTTGAGGAACTTGTGTATGCTCTTGGAAAACATGTCATAGAAAAGTTCATCATGACCTTTTTTGCTTCTACATTTTTTTCCATGGATGTTTTTCCATGGAGCCTTAACACACCTAGTGCTAACAAATGTCTATTTAAGAATGTATTTGAATCTTCAATGCACTGCTATGTAGTGAAATATGTAGAAAATTGTATAATCCTTCATCACACAAGGTCTTTCACTTTGTGTTCTCATTCATTAAGTTAGGCACCAAAGTTTACATTTCAAATAATAATTTATCTATTTTGGGCTTAAGAACTGGTACAATAGCCTAGAACATTCATTAAAGGTAGCACATAAAAACATAACATTCAATAACATATGAAATAAGGTATTTAAACATAGCTTGATCAATTATGATTTAATTTTGGATCACCTACCTAATTAGTTTGAAGTTTTATTCTCACCAAAAATCATTAAATGTAAGAACAATTATGCCAGAAAGAGCATAAAAAGATGATTATCATGAACAAATCATATTTTTTTAGCTCTTTTAGCACAATCATTCTTACAATTTTTTGGCTTAATCTTCAACTAGTCAGTATGTGTTTTCAAAAATTATTCTTGGACTAAGTCAAGAAAAAGAGAAATATCAAGCTTGAAAAAGATGTACATAAATGCAATTAATTTTTGAACTTAAATTTTATAAACTTACAAAGAGAACCATAGAATTACAAGAAACTATTGCGGTTTGTACTATTTTAAAATTATAGTTACAAGTGATAAAGTTATATACCTTTGATTCAAAGAGCATAAATAATGGAAATAAAAGTACTACAGAAGGTGCAAGCTCAACTCCAACCCCCCCATAGATGGCATTGTTAAGTAGAGAATAGTTACATACATACATGGTTAAGTGCTATCTAGGTAGAAGTGAGAAGTTGGATCTCAATCTATGGAAGTTCGTGGATTGAGATTGTGCTCTTTTAGAAATGGGTACCCATTTTAGGCTCAGATGCTTGATCCAAAATTTAAAAAATGGGCACCCATATTTTAAAAAATCAGGTACCCAATTTTTATTTTCAAAAAATGGGTACCCATTTTTTTAAACATAAAATTTTTTTTTTTTAGAAACGGGTACCCATTTTTAAAAATTCAAAAAAACAATTTGGGGGGGGGGATTTTATGTTCCAATTTGACTTTATCAAAATAGGTACCAATTTTTTGAATTTCAAATAACGAGTAACCATTTCTTACATGGGGTGAGATTTTTTCCTACTATCTTAGATTTTGGTTTAGGATAGGTTTGGTTAGACCAAGGTTATGCCTTGTCCTCTCAAGATTTGGCTAAGGCATTGAATTGACAAATTCAAGCCTTGCCATAATTTTTAGAGGGTCTTCCTAATCAAATTTTTTTATGAAACAAAAACCCATTAGAGCTCTCACCATCCTAATTTCAAAAATATAAATTTTATAGTGCTATGATTTTATTTACTATTATTGCATTATCTTTTAATGAAAGGCAGTACCTAAATGTAAAATAGTGAAGTTCACTAAAAGTTTAATAAATTTTTTATTTTATAATTTTTCTTAAGTTAATTTATATGTCATCAATCTACATATAAATCTTTTGAGGTTAAAAATATATTTTTTTGAAAATGTGAAATTCTAATCAAATTATGGTGTCCGTGAATGAAAGGTTTTAAAATTTACCCATATAGCTAATTAATAATTATTAATAAAAATTAAGGAAAAATATTATCATCAATCTTCGGTGTATTAGGTAACTCCCTTTAAAAGGATTTATGAAAATTAATTTATTTGTGTCAAATTATGATGTTCGTACACAAGTGTGGTATGGTCCTAAAATAGGCATTTTGAAAAAGTGGTTTTCAAAGATCCATACCAAAAAAAATCTATCATATGGGTACATAAATAAATTACATATTCAAAAAGTAGATTTTGAACACTATATTTTTTATTTCTGAAGTTTTTTATATTCAATTTCTAAATGCCTCAATATTTGACATCAATTGACAAGAAATTTCAAAAATAGGAAAAACACTTTCACTTTTTGTCCAAAAGTGAGACCCAACTTCTTATACTTACCCACCTAACTAAATCCAAGGCTATCTAACTATGTCCAAGGCATCTACCCACTAGAGGCATACTCCAGCTACCAGGCTGCCTACATACCCATATCCATGGGATCAAGACCCTTGAACTACTCACTCTAATGAATATGTAGTTTTGGTTTCTAATTGTTTTAATGTAGTTATATTTCTATAACCACTAGTGAAATTTACTCACCTAATATAACTCTTCACCATCATACACCCACTTGGGCAAATCAAGCATCTTTCTATAATTACAATACTGTAATAGTGAAGTGTAACCTTTGTGTTGTAGTTTACGGTTAATGTAAGGTTAACCTATGTATGTCCTAAATCATTCCTTATATAGTTATGTTAAAAGCTTATGACAATAATCAATGGATCTAAACAGACCAATCAAGTTAATGCTAGCTAGGAACAACTGATTGTTCATTTTATTGTACCTAGTTTGATGACAGTTCTACAAAAAATTGTAATCAACCAAGCTAATCAACAACTAGACCAATTGAACTAGGATATAGCTTATAGCTTATCACTGAACATATGTTGAGTAATTTTTATTGTATTATTATTTGGATTCTACAATATGTATGGAATTGTTAACAATTTTTCTATTGTGCTAATATGTAATAAGCACCTTTGAAAAGATCTCTATGTGTATATAAAGACTACAAGTTGTGCAATTTGTCATGTATTGCATCTATATTTGCTTTTCCATTTCTTTAGTTATAAGAGTGTTTCAAGGTTGGGAACCACTTCAACATCCTTTGCATGGTTTAAAGGTAATGCCATTGTAGTAGTGAGAATGACTTTAGTGAAGAGTTGAGTGTAAGGAGTTACTACCCTGAACATTCAAGAAACATTCAATAACATTTGAAATAAGGTATTTAAACATGCTTCAACCAATTATGATTTAGTTTTGGATCACCTAACTGATTAGTTTGGAATTTTGTTCTTACCAAAAATCATAAAATGTAAGAAGAACTATGCCAAAAGAGCGTACAAAGATGATTATCATGCACTAATCATGTATTTTAGCTCTTTTGGCACAATCGTGAAGGATTTGAGCAATATGCAACACAAATTCAAAAATCCTTCAAATACCTAAATGGAAAAACCTATCACTGAGAACAAAAAGATAGGAAGAGGCAAGGGTTTTCTCTAAAAATATGAAAATTGTATTCTCAGAAATGAAAAAGATGCAAGATAATTACAAACAATCTATCCTTATAGTAGGAGATCAAAACCCAAAAAGGGTAACCTAAAAGGTAAATTATATTTAATAATTACTAATTAATTATTAAATAAGAATTCATAAGTGCATAAAGTGAAATTTTAAGAAGGGAGAAAAGGAAATTTAATTAATGAACCTTTTTCTCTAACAAATCATTCTTACAATTTTTTGGCTCAATCTCCAACTAGTCAGTATGTATTTTGAAAAATTATTCTTGGACTGTGAGTTAGGAAAAAGAGAAATATCAAACTTGAAAAAAATGTACATAAATGTAATTAATTTTTAAACTTCAATAATATAAACTTTCAAAGAGAACCATGGAATGATAAGAAACTATTGTGGTTTGTACTATTTGAAAATTATAGCTACCAATGATAAAGTTGTATACCTTTGATTTAGAGACCACAAATAATGGAAATGAAGTATTGCAAAAGGTGCTACATGAAATACCCCCCACCTATCCCCCATGTGGATGGCACTATTAAGTAGAGAATAGTTACATACATGCATACACATATGGTTAAGCACTACCTAACTATGTCCAAGGTGTTTGCACCCTAGAAGCATACTCTACCTACTAGGCTACCTGCATACCTATATCCACATGATCAAGACCCTTCAAGTACTCACTCTAATGAATATGTAATTATGGTTTCTAATTTTTTGATGTATCTCTATTCCTATAACCACTAGTGAGCTTTGCTCACCTAATGCAACTCTTCACCATCATACACCCACTCAAGAGAATCAGGTAGTTTTCTATAATTATAATCCTATAATACCCTAGTGTAACCTTTGTGTTGTAGTTTATAGTTCAAGCTAACCTATATATGCCCTAAATCACTCTTTACATAGTCATGTTTAAAATATTGTGACAATAATCAATGATTCTAATTAGACCAGTCAAGTTAATGCTAGTCGGTAATAGTTGATTGTTTGTTTTATTGTACCTAACTTGATGACAATTCTACAAGAATTTGTAATCAACCTAGCTAATCAATAACTAGACCAATTGAACTAGGTTATGGCTTTTCACTTAGCACAAGATGAATGAGTTTTATTGTTTTATTATTTGGATTCTAAAATATGTATGTAGCTAGAATGTTTTTTCTATTGTGCTAATATGTAAAAAAAAAAGATCTCTCTCTATATATAAAGGCTACAAGTTGTGCAATTTGTCATGTATTACATCTACATTTTCTTTGCCATTTCTTAAGTTATAAGAGTGTTTCAAGGTTGGGAACCACTTCAACATCATTTTCATGGTTTAGAGGTAATGTTATTGTGGCAGTGAGAATAATTTTAGTGAAGAGTTGAGTGTAAGGAGTTACTACCTTGAACCTATGCTTCAAATTCCTAGGAGACAAGGAATGCTAAACCATGCTACATTTTCTAGAGACATGAGAGAAGTTACTACTAGCTTCAGTACTTCATAGAATTATGGATCATATAGTAATCAAACTAGAGGAAATCATTGATAAACCTAACATATAATGAAGAGGAAACTTGAAAACTTGAATGCTGAAATGCCAAAATGAAAGCTATTGAGGACCAAACACCTATGCTAGAGTTACAACACAGTGTGAAGTTTATATATATATATATATATATATATATATATATATATATATATAAAGTGCGACATGCATCATTCCCAATTTTATGTTCACAACTCAAATGCTCTCCCATGGCCTAAGCTAAAACCCTCATTATGACATCCAAAATTATATTTTATTCCTTAATTTTGGATGTCATAATGAGGGTTTTAGCTTAGGCCATGGGAGAGCATTTGTGTTGTGAACATAAAATTGGGAATGATGCATGTCGCGCTTTATTTATATATATATATATATATATATATATATATATATATATATATATATATATATATATATATATATATATATATATATATAAAGCGCGACATGCATCATTCCCAATTTTATGTTCACAACACAAATGCTCTCCCATGGCCTAAGCTAAAACCCTCATTATGACATCCAAAATTATATTTTATTCCTTAATTTTGGATGTCATAATGAGGGTTTTAGCTTAGGCCATGGGAGAGCATTTGAGTTGTGAACATAAAATTGGGAATGATGCATGTCGCGCTTTATATATATATATAAAGCGCGACATGCATCATTCCCAATTTTATGTTCACAACTCAAATGCTCTCCCATGGCCTAAGCTAAAACCCTCATTATGACATCCAAAATTAAGGAATAAAATATAATTATGTCCCCAATGAAGTATTGAAATGCATTTTTTTAAGAGTTCACTTAGTATATATTTAGAATGAACATAGATATTGGAAATAATGAAGAAACATATAATCCTCTTATACATAAGCATAATTATGTCAAAGATGAACTCAAGAAAGTGAAAAATATAGGAGGTGTTCATCTAGATATTCTATCCATCTTAGGTGATTTGGTCAGAGGCTTTTGCAAGGAAATGAGCCTCGTAAGTTAACATATAATGTCTTAAAATAGTTAAGTGTTACCTAACTATGTCCAAGGTGTCTACACACTGGAGGCATAAAATACTACATGCAATACCCTAGTGCAACCTTTGTATTGTAGTTTATAGTTAATGTAAGGTTAACCTATATACATCCTAACTCACTCCTTATATAGTTATGTTTAAAAGCTTCTGACGATACCCATGGCCATGCTACCTGTTAAGTGAGTTTTATTGTTTTTCTATTTTGCCAAGATTTCTCTATTGATATACATACATAAATGCATGCATGCATGCATACACACATACATACCTATACACATATATACATATACATATGTATATACATACATACATACATATATATATATATATATTAATTACAAGGGCACATAAATGAAATCCTAGATCTCCATTGATCTCAACAATCCACATGATCTCTCTCTCTATATATACATACATATACATGCATACATACATACATACATACATATATATACACAGACATACATACATAAATACATCTACATATGCAATTTTGTCACATTGGAAGGCATTAGAAGGCATTGATTAGAAAAATGGAAAAGTTGCAAAAAATTGACAAAAAAGTTGTCATGCAACAAATATTGTTGTTGAGCAACTTTTATTGCAAATTTGGAATGTCAATAGTCAGAGTTTTGTTTTGATTGAACAAGTAGGAATGAATATGTAAGGTCAAGAGATATAGCCTATAAATGAATTTTCTTCAACGTAGGAAAGGGTTGGAGTTGATACGTATGGATTTGGATCAATAAGAAAGAAATTTTGGTGGGAAAATATGTGCAAATAGCAAGTACAATTTTAAGATCTCCTTGCAATAATACAATATGTACATGTTTATATTATTAAAATTTATGTTTTTTCTTCCTAGAAAAGGTGCTAATTAGTTTGAAGCATGTAGGTTAAGCTTGAAGTACCCTTTTTTTTTTGTTGGTTACCCTAATCTATGCTTGGGTTTTAATTGAAATAGAGTTTCCTTCCTAATCCCCGTAGTGGAAAACCCTAATTTTTGTTGTGTAGAAAAGGTATATGATGGAGATGAATGTTTTCCTTTTTATTTTTATAACACCCACCTACTTTGAGTACCTAGCTTGAGGGCAAGTAGGTAAATATAGTACAAGAGATGAAGCCACCTAAGATGTTTTAAGATGCCATCTTGTGAAGACATGTAGTTCCCTATAGTCAAAATTCTTATGAAAGGATTAATTACAAAACCCATTTGTTACAATGATAGATTCCTTATATAAAAATCATAAATGAAAAAAAATAAAAATTCCCTTCTTAGATCTCTTGTACGTGTTGTCTTTCTTGGGCAATAAACAATTCACCTTCTCATCTTTTTGTGACCATCCATACACATTTGTTGTGTCCTTTTAACATCTTTGACAATGTGATGAACAAAATCATGTCCTTTATACCTCAAGTACACAATATATATCTCATGTGCACCACTATCAACTTGAGTACAAACATAGGAAGACTAAACCATCTTATTGAGTTCGTGTGAAATGGATGCTACCTCATGATCAAAACTACTTTTACAAAAATCAAAATCAATGTCATACCTTGGTTACATGCTTTCAACATTTGTAATGGGCTAGACATGATTTTAATTTGATCCATTTTGTGATCAATGTGAAGTCTCAATGGTGTACTATTTGCCTCCTCTTGTTCCAAGATTTTTCTTCTTCTTTAGGGATACCACATGATGACTGATTTTTACATTGATTTTGATGAGTTGTAGTTCATAATTTACAAACAAACAACCATTTTCCTTTCCCTATTCTTACACAATTAATTATTCACTTCTACCAATGATTCATTATTAGAGTTAGATTTTTTTTTACTATTTACATTTTATTTGATACCCAAAAATTGTGTGAGTGAAAGCATGTCTTGTATCTTGTGAGGAAGGGAGTGATACTGATCATAACCAGTCATAATTTCTTTATTTTTTGGTAAGGCTATGAGGATTAACTATTTTTGTAGATGGAGATGAATCATTAGTGTGACTAATTTTCCTTTATTATCCTATTATCTATTATCCTATATTTACTAGAAGATATAAATTTATAAACCATTTTAATTTTTTTGTTCATAGCATTAGACTATCATCCTTTGGTACTATTTTGTGGTTGAATTTTTTATTTAGTACATACTATGATTAATTTTTTTACAGGCATAGAATATTTATAAATATTTGTACAACCATGACCAAGTCCTTTGGAAAATGGGACAAAACAATTAGTAAACCACCATACCATATCCCTACACATGTAACCAAACTCATATAAGGACTAACAACTTAGCTAGAAGATCTTCACATCACAACTAAGAAAATTTGTACAAAGTTGGAGGTGCAAGGAGGATTCAATAGTATTATTTAAGCACTAATAGAAGAGGCAATATGTTGACTCAGTTGATCCTAGATAAAGCTTCAAGGTTTTTTGCATAACTTCTATGATACCTCCTTTGCCTCGTGGTCCCATGCAACTGCTTGCCACTTATTTTTTAATCATAAGGTATAATATTTAATATTCTCCTAAAAATGGGGAGCAATGACAACCTAGGAATTAGAATTTATATGGTGGGTGACTAAGGGTATGCTAGAAATATGCAACCACTGCTTAATCATTCCATCATTTTTTTAACATTTCCCTCTAAATTTTACTTCCATAAATATAGGCGATTCAACATATTTACCTAAAAAAAATGTGTGTACATATAAGAAGAGAGCCATAAATATCATCACACCATTATCAAAAAGAAAAGTCTTGTAGAGAATTTAAGCATCTACTAAAAAAATATTTTCTTTCTAGCTAGGGCTTTCACTTAGGTTAGCCACCAATTTCATTGAATTAGCAAGAGCCTAGATTATTCCAAGGTTCAAAAGAGGACATTAACAGATGTAAAGTTAATTATGTTAATGGTCAACCCATAATGGTCCCTTTTTATCACCCTAATTCGAGTCTCAAATCTCGAATCTTGCCTGTGAAGTTCAAAACATTCATACAAAGAGCTCTATAGAAACCATTAAATATCAATGGGCTATGAGAGAAATTTAATAAGTGGTGAATTCAAAAAATTCTAAGAAAGTGATTATGTTTCAATTCATGCTCAAAGATATCTAAAGAGTTAAATCTTGTTAAATATTGCAAGACAAGGGAGACACTCTTGATTATGCTAGTTATTTATTCAACATGAGTTTCACTATTTGAATTTTCTTTTATTGATGCACCAAGTTGAACCCTACAATATCATATATGAAAGATATGGCTCACAAAAATAATTCTATTATGAAAGATCAAAGCACTGAAAACCCTTACCTTGAATGGCTCTTTGTCATGCCTTGAAGCCTCCTGCCCACTCTTTGTCACATGAATAAATGAAGTTTGACTTTTCTTTTATTTTTTTTATATCTCCAAACATCAAAATTTCAACAATAAACTTAACTGACATTGAAATTCTGATGTTATCGAGATTAGATTTTTTTAAAACAAATTTGACAAGACAAATTGACCTACCATAAAAAATTTAGGTAAAATATGCAACCCAAATGTACAAGTGAAGAGAGTACAAAATTTAATCAGTCAGAATATGTGAAAATATGGAACAAATGGACAAAGACAAAGAAGAGAAAAGATCACTAACTAAAAAGATATAAGAAAAGGACAATGCAATTCATCAACAAGTAGATTTTATTGATCAACTCAATGATACAAATGAAGAGCTTATCAACTTGAGGTTAGAGAATGAAAGATTGCAGAATAATATCAACGTGGAAGAGAAAACTAATGAGTGCATGATGAAAGCTCAAGAAAGCATGAATCAATTGAATGGGAAAAAAAAATTTGGGCACAAAGGAAATGATGGATTAAGATACATAGAAGAAGGTGAATCATCTCAGCAAGGAGATCAAAAGAATAAAAGACCTACTTGTAATCATTGTGAAAAGATAGGGAACACATCTAAAAAATGCTAGAGCAATGGTAAATCAAATTTTAGTAGAAACTATTACAGTTATAACAAGCATGAACATAGAGGAAGTTAATGGATGGAGAAATCTAAGTTTGAAGGAAAGTGTTTCAATTGCAACAAACAAGGGCATAAATCTTTAGAATGAAAGAACAACAAATGGAACCCACTAGAAAAAATTGTCAAAGATATATTTGGCTCAAATTAAAATACATGGTGCATATTTCACTATAGTGGTGAATATGGGCACATTGGAGAAAATTGCATAAAACATCAGATGAGGAAGAGAGAAACTACAAGGAGATGTTTTGTATACACAGAACTTGGACATCTTGAAAAGTATTTTATGGACCAAGGAAGAGTTAAAGATAAAAAGAAAGCAAAAGATCACAATATCAGAAGTCAAATAAGGTAGCAATGGATAAGGAGATCTCTTGAGAATGAAAGTCAAAGTCCTGAAATTGTTGACACCCAAGTCAATGAGTTGGGTGACTCAACCATTTGAAACTAGTTATCTATGGAGATTACTAGAACTAGGGTTTAGAAGGAGACATCTCAAATTAGTTCTAGTCAACAATACATAAGATATAAATCAAAGTTTTAGATGCACTAGGATGACCAAGTTGGATGACAGTTGGAGTGATTTCTTAGACTTTACTAACCAAGGTCGGGTTGCAAGATCTTACCAAGCTTGGATGAAGATGGCAAATTGGAAAATCTATTGAGTTGGAGAATCTATTGAGTTGATGACTCTACCATGTTGGAGACTCTACTAAGTTGAAGACTCTATCAAGTCGAAGAATCTACTAAGTTAAAAACCATTTTTGGAGCTTGACCTTATCGAGTCAAAGATATCTTTTGAGTGTTGAAGGAATACGTTGAGTTAGATAGCTTATCACTAAGATACCTGAAGTATGACACATTAATGGTTACTTGAAAACATAATTTGGTTAAAAAGAAGAAATAAAAGATCATTATTTCATTGCAAATTTTTAGAGAAAAGAGTGAAGAGTATCTTGGAGCCACCAAATGATTAAAACAAGATTTTGTTGAAGTTTATCTTTGTGTTACCAAGAGTAATGAAATCATCTTCAAGTAGCAAAGTGAAACTTTAAAGGTTCATAAATTTTGGTCTAAAGAGTCAATTTCAAAGCCCCAACATTCAAATTTAGTCTAGTGATTGTCGGGGAGATTGACATAGTTGGAGCACAATCTTAAATCCCTCATAAGGTACTCCTAATTCATGACATTTAGTTTTTCTATCATTGTTCAATTTAGGAATTAGGAACCCTAGAAATGAACCAGGCATACAAAGCATTATGTGTGGATGGTAGTTTGGAACCTGAGCATAATCATTTGGAAGCAAAGGGTTTGACCCATAGCTTGCACATACCGAGCGACTTTCATAGAAAGTCAATTAGGTTAATTCTTAGCCAAGTCCATAACATATAGCCATGCATTGATCATCCCATTTTGATCATGAAGAAGATGATTCTTAGGATCACTATGTTGCTAATGCTCAGCAAGGCAAAAACTAGAAAACCCCTAGGTTAGGTTGAACTAACAAAGGACACTCTTGTCAAGTGGGATGGAAGAGGTATGAAGTTGAATGGAGTGATAGACATGGAGATCAAATTTAGAATCAATGTGACTACACACATGATTTATAGTTCAATCAGCTTGAACAACATTTCATGTGAAGTTATTAGCATACAAGGTGGTCAAGAACAATCTATCATTTGACCTTGCTGAGCTACACTTGAACCAATTGAAAAAAAAAATGGAGAGCATCTGGGCATCAAAGACCAATCCATGTAAGTTTGGATCACTTTTGACCTATTTATTCTTTTACACACAAAATTTATTTCCTTCAAAAGGTACTATGGTATGAAAGAAGGATATATCTATAATATATCAAATTAATGAATTCATACCTAAATTGGGAGATAATTTTGAGAGCATCATTGATGCATACTTTCAGACATTCAAGGAAAGAATGCAAATTATATTCAAAATTCCAAAACAGGTAGTTAGGGACTATGAGAAAGGCATATCCTTCCTTGTGGACTATGAAAAGGTGCATATACATGTAGTAAGGCCAAGGATAGCATGGGTGAAACCTCTTGGATATGAGGTTAGCATTGATGCTACAAAAGACATAATTGAGGCTCTTGTCAATGAGCTAGTGGACCATAAGGAACCATATTTTGGTACCTATGATGAGGCTAAGGCCATAATTGCTATGGAAATCAAGCTTCCTCAAGCCCTAAAGAGAGGAAGAAATAAGGTGGAGAAGATTCTAACTAAAACCAAGAAATATACCTCCCCTCTCCTACTGACAATAGGAAAGGTAGATAAATTAGAGGAAGAGGAAGAAGAAGAGGAACATGTAGAAAAAGAGGTTCCTAAAGAAGAAGAGCCTCCCAAGAAGAAGGGAAAGGTGAAAATTACAAAGCCTTCAAGATGCTCTCATGTAGTGTTCACTAGAAGACCTATAAAGTCTAGGAAGAAGCTTCAATTATACGATGAAGAAGAAGATGAAGATGAGCAAGTTATCTTTCAGAAGACTACCCCTACCTTGGAACAAAGACTACAAAAACTTCATGAAGGAGGAGGTATGTCATATTTTAAGTCTCTTAAGTATGAAATTAGGAGCATAGAGGAGAAGAAACAAATAAAGGAAGCCTTAGTGACTAAAATGACAAAGTGGAAGTATTCTCTGAGTGAGCTAACTGATCAAGTTCCAAATATTATATTGAAGGTAGTTGCACCTATATGGGAAAATGTAGTAAATAAGGCTAGAGACATAAAAGAAGAAACCTTGAGGCAACTTATGCCTAATATTTCTCACAAGGAAGTGAATGAATCATTGAAGAAGAATGAACAAAAGATGACCCCTAAATTCAATGCATTCCTTATCCTATCAAAAGATATTGAGTCAGTTGTGAAATATAACATAGTTGCATGGAAGAACATTTATGGATTGAATAAACCTACTGAGGATGTTGTGCAAAAAAATGATGTCGAGAAAGATGATGAGGAGATAAATGATGATGAAATTGATAATGTGGGTAGAGATGATAAAAAGGATCAAGTTAAAAGCAGAGATCTTCCTAAAATTTAGAGTATGCAAGATTTAGATCCTAAGAAGGTAGTAGAAGAGATGATAGCCTCCCTCCCACTCTCTCTAAGAAAAGCCCTAGTGCCATCTATCTCAGAGAAGGCTTTAACCAAGTCAGTTGAAGTAAATATTATTCTAGCAAGCACTCAACTAACTGTTGGAACAACTTTACCGAGTACAATGAGGAGTGTTGGTCTCACTACTTCCTCTACCAAGCAGCATGCTTCACTCCCCATAGTAGCAAACTAGCTAGAGTCTCAAAAAGGAAAAGTAAGTACTCCTATTATTACTACTATTTCCCCATTGAGAAATGTTGTTTCTACTCTTGTTTCTTTAACTATTGTAAGTGCAATGATAGATGTGGTTAAGAATCAAATGAGCACTAAGGATTTAAGCAAGGGAAATGAAATTACTCCTTCCACTAGTCAAAAATAAAATGGTAAAGAGGTAAAAGCCTCAAATGAAGAGATTGATCTAGAGGAGGACATTGTTATACCAAATTAGGAACTATCTAATATTAATCCTAATAATATGAATACCCTTGGTGAGCTATGAAATAAAAGGACTAGATAATAGAAGCTTAGAGAAGAAAGGAAAAAGAAAAATCAAGTGCTTAAATACATAAAGGGCATATTTGTTGATGCACTAAGTATAGAGGTTGATGAGAAGCAACCAATTTTGGAACAACTTGTTGAAATTTTTGACAAGTTCAATGAAGGATTGAGTGAGTAGGACAAACTTATGTAGAGGGTAGAAAGGAAATTCTAAAAAAAAGTTTTGGAGAAAGTGGAATAGAAAATTTCCATTAATAAAGTGGAGTTGTCCACTATTCTTGCAAATTTTGAAAATTATGTAAATAATGTTGTTTCTATATTTGTTAAGTTAAGTGATATATTAGGTTTCAAAAACTAAATAAAGGATAAATTGTGAAAGATTGATGTTGATTTAAAGGCAAGTGCACATTAGTTGTCAATTAATCCTAGCACCAGTTTTGCACATTTTGTGAAGATTAGATATTTGAAAAATTTATAAGAAAAATTGTTGAGGGAGGAAGCTAGGATAAGGGCCACACTTGAAAAAATAAAAATTATGATAATTTCCAATATGGATGCAATGCAAAAACATATTGTCTATGCCAAAACATTGAGCCATGACAACTAATTTTCAATTGTTGATCATATGATGGAACTATCAACTCAAGTGAATGTAGCTTTGCATACTTCAAAAGTCTCTGAAGGGAATAGGAACAAAAATGTGTCCATCATTTTTACGATAGATATTGATTTTCTTTCACATTTTGGTGTTACCTTGTAGATATCCATTTTTGGCATTTGTATCAAAATCAAGGGGGGTATATGTATCATCGGGAATAGTAAAACAAAAGGGGGATATGTATATTCATATGAAATAAGACCAAGGGAGAAATATATATCTAAGGGGAAAATAAAGATAGAACATATCTACATAAACAATTTTGAAAAATAAAAAATGGAGTCAGATTTTACTGAGCAACAACAACACCAGTCAAAATTGAGTTGCATACTCAAGCATATTGATAGGGGGAGTTTTGACCTACATTTTGAGTATTCAATATTTTGGTATGATAATTTTTTTATCACTAATTCCAAAGGGGGAGATTGTTCACCTTATGGTCAAATCATTTTTCAACTAGTGACTAAACCCTTAATCAATTGGATTACATTGATACCGAGCTCTAACATTGCTACTGAGCTTTAGAGGTAGTTTATAGTGTATATCAAGCTCTACAATTTCTACTGAGCTTTAGAGGTAGTTTATAGTGTATACCAAGCTTCACAATTGCTACCAAGCTTGATAAGTAGAAAGTGGTGTCTACCAAGCTTCATAGTGTCTATTGAGCTCATCGGTGTAAACCATGCAGAAGATAGTGATTAACCGAGCTCAGTATTGTTAACCAATCTTATCAATGTCTACCAAGCAAGTAGTGTTAATGAAGGAGAATGAAGGTAGTGTTGAATGAGATTTAGTGTCAATAGAGCCCTTTAATATCTACCTAGTTCTTTAGTATTTTTCAAGTCATCAAGTGCTAACCAAGTTCATGCTACTCCTAAGTGATCAATGTGTACAATGTATCAATGTCAACTAAGTGCAAAAGCTTGCCGAGTTGACAGTGTTGTCGAGTATCAAAACATCACCCAAGTGATCTTCAGAACCCAACTTGCTAATATTCATTTCTAGAAGAAAGTTGTAGAAAACTATGCTTCTAGGGGAGCTTAGATCAAGGCTTGAAACCACTAGCTTCACATGGGAGACCAATCTTCCAAAGATTTCGTCCAAGCTCGTAGAGATTTCCATAATTTTCTAGGATCAAGAGTATCAAGAAAGGTCAAGAAGATCTCTTTGGGCTTGCTAATATTATTTGATATTTTATTTGACTTAATGGGAAGGTATTCAAAATGTAGGGAAGTTCATTTTTTAGGGAACAAACTTTAAAGGATTGTATTATTGTTACTCCAAATCAACTGGTCATTAGGAATCATTCCTTTTGTGAGAAAAATCTCACCATCAATGACCTCAAGGAAGTCATTTCCTCCATGGGAAATGACAAGGCTTCTAGCTACGATGGCTTTCCATGGAAATTTTATAAAGTGTTTTGGTATTTTATTTTCCTTGACCTGCATATAGCCTACCTAGAAACATTTCACTTAAAATATATTGGAAATATTAAATTCACACCTAAAGCTAGAGATCCTAAAGATATTTTTAATTGGAGATGAATCATATTTTTTAATGTCTCCTAAAATTTAATTGCTAAAACCTTAGCTCTCAGAATATTTCACATCTTGCATCTTATTATGTGCCCTAAGAAAGATAGATTCATAAATTCTAGGTATATATCCTAGATAATATTATTGTAGTTTGGAAAGGAATGGAGTGGGTTAGCAAGTCCAAGAAATAAGATATCTTCCCTAAAATTGATTTTTCCATCTTATGACCATACTTAATGGTCAATCATCATTGCAATGTATCATGTCCTTGAATTTGGTCCCACATTTATCCTATCATATCAAATCTTTTTAGTGATGCATCTACTTGTATTACCTTTAATGGAAGATAATCTAAAACTTTTGGCCTTTTTATATCCATATGTCAAGGTTGCCTTTTATCACCAACTCTTAATGTGCTTAGTGCTAAAGTATAAGACCCCTCCTTGTATGTATCTATTTAAATACAAATTTCTCTATTAAATCCTTTATGGGATAGTGGAGTGTATATATGAGCATGACAAAGCAATGTTATGGGATAATATTAATATTCCCGGTGGAAATTGTGTAGAGGATATTATGACAGTTATGGCTATCTTACATATCATGATTATGATGATGGATATAAATTAAGGTTTATGGTTTAGTTGTCCTTATACAAATTAAGAACATATGATACATTCACATTTTGATACCCTATGATTCAAGACTATGTTAACATCGATTTGGACTGACAATCTTGTGAGGTGTTTCATCTTATGATGATGATGTTATTTATGGTACCTTAATGATTAGGCTATATGCATTCAGATAGTTAAGTATGCTCTATTGATGATGTTTATAATTTTGAGGTATACAAATGCACTATGAGGATTATTTAAGTATTTAAAATTTGAATTGATAAATATGATATGGTATTTCAAGTATGCAAACAATTATGTGTTATCAGATGAAAAAATAGAAAAATTATAAAGATGAGAATATAGAATGTCCAGTCAATTGATTATGTAAATTTGGTATATATATATTTGTGTGTGTGTGTGTGTGATTTTATCAAACTATTGATATTTGCATTGAGAGTGCTAGAAATTTAACCATAGAACTAATCAAAAAAATAATAACACACCTTATGTCCAAACTATAAGACCAACGTTGAATCCAATAAAGTGATTTGAACCTCATTGTCAAGTGTTTAATTTGTGTCATAATCTAAATGTATGTCTATCATTTTAGATTTTGTGATGTGTTGAATGTTATGTAAAAGTAAATCTTATGATGTCACTTGACACTCATTATATGCATATGTGTACTGACATGTCAATTAGGGTTGGTAATGTAACCTATTAACTTAAGACTAATTTAGTTAGTAACCTAAATTAATTCCCCTTGATTAGAGTTTAGTGTAGAGGTTACATCCTTGGGAGTTTTAAGATAAAGTAATTTCAAGTCAATTGTATAAGTCCTAAATTGATCCTAGAAGCCAAATTAAACGTAATTCAAGTGCCCAAGTGGTATGGATATGGGTTAGGAATCTTCTCCACCCTTCTAGAACTTTCTAGAAACATTTATTACCTATAAAATATCCCAATTTCACTTTCATACAAAAATGGATCATCTCCTTGAGGTTACTCAAGTTTACACTCTTGCAAAAATGTTGTCTTGATGGTAGGGGAAAGTAGGAAGACCATAGGAGGCTTAAAGTCAAGATTGGAGTTAAAGCTATTTTGGGTAGATAAGTTTAGAATCTATTTAGTGGCCATTTTGGAAGAGAGGAGGTGGTTCACCCATTCTCTACATTTAGAGAATTCAAGTTTGGAATTGCAAGAAGCAGAGGATTTAGCTCATCTGAAAACTCACTCTTTCCATAACCTTTGTGTGTTAGAATCTGAAAAGATTGATAACCTAGAAAACTAGTGCAAAGAATAAATATCTAAACTATGAATGCAAATGATACAAAATCAAAATAGCATCATAGAGTTAGTCTCCAAGAGAGTAATGCAAATGCTGGAAGCAAAATAGCATTAAGAGGATGCAAAAATAAGCGATGCAAATACAAGCCATGTACCATGCTTATATAGGCTATGAAGAGGGAGGAGGTGGCAATACCAACCAATGAGGAGCAACCATCTATCGGACTAAAGATAGCAAAGTATCTTCCCAAGATAGCTAATGGATGCTCACATGTAGGAAGGTGACACCTCAAAACCATTCACCTAATAAGACATGCTTTATTAACCTAAGTGAGATTATTAAAAGTGTAGGAAAAACCTAGCAAAATAGGAAAAATAAAAAACTACACTAACACCCCCCCATAAGCGAAGCTTAGGTGGATGTAGAAATGGGTCCCGACAAGTCAAGCCTGATGAGGTACCCATGTACATAAAATTCCCCCAAAAGAGAGAGAAAAGAGACTCCCCAAAGAAAATTAGGACTCCAAGTGAGAGGAAGAGCCCCCCCCAAAAGATGAAGCATCCCGCACCTCCAACAAAGCTTGCAAATTTTGTCCGGTTGATCCACTTACATCAAACAAGTTTTCTTCCCTTAGGAAAAGGGACAAGATCCCAAGTGTGGTTCCTCATCAAGGAACTATACTCTTCCTGCATAGCTATATCCCACTCAGAAATACCAGAAGCCTCATGAAAGGACTATGGATTTGACGTAGTAGCAATGAAGATATGTAGAGCATCGTGGAATTGTAAATGAGTCTACTTGGTGTCTGATGGATCCCCAACCCAATCACCTGCAAACTGCAAGGTCTATCTAGCCCAAAGTGGACTAGAAGATGGAGTATCTAGAGGAGAATCATCAACCTATGAATGATGACTAGGAGAGGAAGGAGGTGAGTCCTTTGAATCACTCTTTGTATCAAAAGTAGAGGTAGAAGACTGCTCAAGTGAATCTGACCCATCAGAAGATCTATCATGTATTCCAAGTGACTCCAATGTCAAAGTAGAAGGCAACCTTGTGACCATGCTCTGCTGGTTAAGCTGATGTAAGTAGTGAAAGTTAAGATGGCCAAACCGCTCATGCCATAATCTGCTCACATCATTAAGGTGAGTGAGCAAAACAGTCAAAGGGGGATCAGGAACAAAGTGAGAAAACATATAGAGTCATGACTGATGATCTGCTCTCCCAACTGCAACTATAGAATCATTGTGCAACTCACATATCTCCACTGAATCAGGAGTGAACTCAACCCACTTGCCTAAACCTATGTGAGTGATCTGGTGTACCAATAGGAGATTAGTTGACAATGAGGGTACATAAGGAACATCATAGAATGTGCCATCCCTCACATCAACAGACCCTCTCCCACACACCTCAACAAGAGTGTTATCACCCATCAAAATAGAAGGCATAGTACATGGCTCCAAGGATGCAAGTTCTTCCTTAGATGAAGCCATGTGGTGTGAAGCACCCGAATCAAGAACCCAAGTGGATGGTGAGAAAGCAACTGCAAAAAGGGCCTTGCCCTTTCCTTTCCCCTTGCTATTTTCTTTTTCTTTGTTAGACCCTTCATTAGAATTTTGTTTGATAGACTTAGGAACACTAATATTATTCTTCTCAAGAATGTATGTTAAGTGATCAAGTTGTTTCTGTAAACATTTATGTTCATCATGACTAGGTCCTTTACAATAGGCACGTTTGACCTTTTCTTTCTTAAGCTTATCACCCTTGGAAGATGGTGTATCAATAGTTTCTTTTGAAGAAACCAGCATCTGATCCTTCTTCTCCTCACTATTATTTTGTTTCTTGTCCTTACTATTTTTGTTACTACTTTGTCCTTGTTGTTCTTTTGTGTCTTGGTTGGCAACCAAGGCATGTGACTTAGAGGACTTAAGAATGCCCATCTGGATTAGCTTGTCCTATTCTCGAGTGAGATTGATAGAAAAATCATCTAAAGATGGCATGTTGAATTGAGTACCAAATGCACCCTTAGTAGCATAGAAGGTAGAGACAAACACATAATATTTTGAACTTAGCTTAGAGAGAATACTAAGAATCAGTTGTTCATCTTTCTTTTCAATTCCACATTGTTTTAACTGCAGCCTTAGTGATTTCAATTTGGTGAAGAAATCTTGGATTGTGTTGAAATTTCCTGGACTCAAACTAATTAATTCATTTTCCAACATATGACCCCTCATTGAATCTTGTGTGCCAAATAGTGTTTCTAGCTTTGTCCATACTTCATTTGGTGTATCCAAAGACTCAATGTGAAATAGCAAGAGAGGAGAAATAGACAAACACAATGTTCCAAATGCCTCATCACATTTGATAAACCACTTAGGCTTATCTTCATCTTTAGCAGGTTCAGTTTCAAGTCCCATAGTTATCCTATTTAATCTAGCTTTCCTTAAGTGAATTGTCATACATGATTTCCACTCAAAGTAATTGTATGGAGTTAGGATGGGCATATTTGTTTGATCCATGATGAAGAAATGCAGAGAAGAAATGCTAAAAAGAAGAGAACCCAGCCACGACAATGCCCCCCACTTTTTACTCAATCAAAGAACCCCCCCAAATAAATATGATTTGGCACTTTATTTTAGTGCATTTACAACTACCACTAGAAAGAAATACTTAATGGTCTTGATCTCAATGCATTACAAACCCTCATGAAGAGCATATGCTAAAAGTGAAACTTGGGCACAATAATCAAAGAAACAAATAGGACCATTGCGATCTACTCAAAAAATTATGCACTTTCAAAAAAAGAATCGCCTTGATACGAGGTCGTATGAGAAACTTATGATCCTCTGAAGTTTCCAAAATGAGAACTGTGCACAGTCATGGCTGAGAATCTGCAATTTATGAAGAATTCATGCATGAAAATAAAAAAACAACTCCACTAGTGGACAAAACACAAAAAAATAGCCAAGTTCATAACAAGAATCATCAAAATCGAAGTTCGTATGAGCAAGAACGAGACATTTGAAAACTGCGTTCAAATCTGTGACTGCCAATGGAGAGGGGTATGGCTGTAGCTTTGCATGCTCGATTCTACAAAATATACAGCTTGCATGCAAAATCTAAAAGATATTCAGATGGTTTTTCGGGGCTGCGAACAAAACCCAGAAAGCATTTTTCTTGCTGATGTATAGAAGATGTTGTTGTAGTGTAAATCAGACGCCTTTAACAATAAAAAATGGCTCCAAAAATAGAAAAATGACCCCAGAAACCAGAATATGACATGCAAATGTTGGATCAGCTTCCTAAGTCCATCAATGGCATGCTAGACCCTACAAAATTGATTGAAAACTCCAAATATGCAAGTTGGTTGTCAGATTTGAGATTGAAACCCCAGAAAAAAATTGTTTTTGTCAAAACTTTTCTGATTCTCAGGATCATCCAAAGATGCAAGAGAAGAGCATACTTCATTTTTCAAAAAATTACAATAAGGTTTATCCCCCCCCCCCAGATCTCTCAAATAAGGAAACTAAAATCTACTTTTGCACATAGAAAAGCTCTGATACCATGTTAGAATCTGAAAAGATTGATAACCTAGAAAACTAGTGCAAAGAATAAATATCTAAACTTTGAATGCAAATGATACAAAATCAAAATAGCATCATAGAGTTAGTCTCTAAGAGAGTAATGCAAATGCTGGAAGTAAAATAGCATTAAGAGGATGCAAAAATAAGAGATGCAAATACAAGGTAGGTAGCATGCTTATATAGGCTAGGAAGAGGGAGGAGGTGGCAATACCAACCAATGAGGAGCAACCATCTATCGGACTAAAGATAGCAAAGTATCTTCCCAAGATAGCTAATGGATGCTCACATGTAGGAAGGTGACACCTCACAACCATTCACCTAATAAGACATGCTTTGTTAACCTAAGCAAGATTATTAAAAGTGTAGGAAAAACCTAGCAAAATAGGAAAAACAAAAAACTACACTAACATTGTGAAGGTAGGTTCTCCATTTCCATGGTTAGGTTCATTTGTTCATTTCTTGTATGTGTAAATTTCTTTCATATTGTAGAATGTTTGTATTTTGTATCATGCGAGGGATGGGTGTTGTGAGTTTTTACTTGCTTTGTTTCATGCTTTTTTCTCTTTATTTTGTTGGGAAAACTGTGAAGGAAGTGTTGGTATTACTCAACCTTAGATAGGGAAGAAGTGGCCATGTACAAGGGAAGGGTTTATTTGGACTCCAAGTTAGTGCAAAGTCTCTTCTCAAGTTGAGAAGATGGAGAAAGCAAGGTGTTATGGGTCCTTGCTTGTCAATGCAAAAAAGAGTTTATTTTGGAGAAATAAGGAAAGAAAGAAATTAAAGTGACAACCAATCTTTCTCTTTCCCCAAGCTATCTCAAAATCTCCTTAGGCCATGTACTTGACCTAGATAGGGTTCCTAGTTCCCTATTCTCCCTAGAAATCCATTCAACAATTCCTAATCATTTAGTTGGCACACACCAATAAGGTAGAACAACTTGCTTCTAGTTCTCATTCATACAAATAACCCTAAATGATTGTTTTTACCTCCAAATGGATGGATAACCATCTTGATATGTTTTAGGACTCCTTTCAAGCTTCCACACCAAAAGCCATACTAAAACCCTAATCAATTTGCAATCCACAAGTCAAATTGTACACAAATGGTTAGAAAAAGGCTACAAGGATTAGCCCTCCAAATGCACTAAAAACCAAGATAACTTGAAACAATCCTTAATACTAGTAAAAAATAATAATAATAATTCTAGATACCCTTTTCAAAGATCTTGAAGAGTTTGAATGTATTGATCTTCTAACTTCTCCATACAATCTAGACACAATTTTAGCCTATTATTAAGGGTTTCAAGGGTTTTAGCACTCTTTGCTAAAAAGACTTGTTTTGCAACCCCATCAAAGCTTCTCCTCTAGATTGGGTTTAGCCCACACATCCTCCTCACTCACCATGTGCTTGTTAAAGACTCCAATGTTTCAATCCACTCCAAAGATCCTTTTTCATAACTATGATCCCTAACAAAGTTGGTTTCACTTGCCTAGGGCATCACTTAAAACCCAATGTTGTGCCTTTTTTAGGCCCTCCATTACTATACATGAAGTACATGGAGTCTACTTCCACATCCCAAAGAACCATACAAATCCAATGGTGGGAAGTGGGCCTAAGACTCTATTTTCCACATACAACCCTATTCAGACTAGTAGGCTAGTAAAATGCAAAACAATTAAACTAAACACACAAACCTCTATGAAATGTACAACCAAGTACTTACATAACCTTGAAACACCAAATACTAATACTTCCCACACAAAAACTATTACATCTAATCTATACATAACAAAGAACACACAAAACAATAAATTGTTGTATTAAAATGTTGTAGCATAGTCTGTACGGTATAAATTCCACTTTCTCCAACCCTTGGAACAAGTTGGATTTGGTCTTATATAGACTTTGCATGAATGATCCCAACTAACTTAAGTGGTTGAAGAGCTCTCACAAAGAAGTTTCTCAATTTTTCATATTTTCTTCTCAAACTTTCTCTATTTTCTACTAAACCATGAAAAAGGCCTTAGATAGGTACAAAACACCTAATAAGGTCATCCAAACACCTACTGTCCCTATTGATCCCTCAAAACCCAAAATTTTTCTATTAGGCCAAATGAGCAACTTTTTAGCAACTATGGCAACTTCACCATCTTTGGGCTCTTCAAAGCTTCCTAATCACACCTTAGGACCAAGTTGGTCCTCTTATTGAGCTAGTTATGTGGCTAGCATCACTACAAGCTAAATAAACCAAAGAAACCCTAGGTCTACCACTAGCCTAGCTAGGTGCTCCTCCACAATACTCCCCCCATCCAAGAAAACAATATAAGTTATACTTGATGGTAATATGTCTAGGGGTATGCCAACCTTGTTGAACTCTATTTTCAACCCAACTAGCCTCTGAAATTGGCTTGCCCTTCCATTGGATAAGGTGATCCATATACACCTTGTGCCTTGTAGCCTTCTTCACTCTGGAGTCTAAAACCTTCTCTACTTCCTACTTGCTAACCTTAGGTGTTGCAATAGGTTCAATGTCATCTTAAACATCTGGACTAGTCTAAGGTAATGTAAGCTTGAATGCTACAAAGTCTTGAACATTGAAAATAGGGGATACGCCTAAATCTGTTGGTACGTCTACCTTATAGGCATTTTTTCCATACTTTGCCAATGTTTTGCAAGGCCCTGCCCTTTTCATCTATAGCTTTGTAGGCACACCTTTTTGAAGCCTTTCTTTATTCAGATGGACCCTTACATAGTCTCCAATATCAAATTGAACATATTTTCTCTTTTCATCCACTTTTGTCCTTAATTTGTGAGTGTTATCCTGGATGGTCTTCTTGAATTTCTCTTGAATCTCCTTCATGGTTTAAACAAAGTATTTATCTTGACCACTTCTCTAATCCATATCTCCAAGATAACTCAATTCACATACACCCCTTGCATGCATTCCATAAATTATCTCAAAAGGACTATTTCTAATAGTCTTATTACTACTATCATTATAGGCCCACTCTACCTATGAGATGATGACATCCCAAATATGACCATATTCCTTAGTTAGGCACCTTAGAAGGTTTCCTAAAGTCCTATTAACCACTCTAGTTTGACCATCAGTTTAGGGATGGTAAGCTGAACCAAATGACATGTCTATACCAAGCTTTTTCCACTTTGTTTTCCAAAAATTGCTCATAAATTTATCTTCCCTATCTGACAGAAAGCTTAATGGAAGTCCATGAATCCATACAATCTCCTTGAAAAATACATGGGAAAAATGACTTGCATCATTATTTTTCTTATGTAGAATAATATGCCCCATTTTGTTGAATCTATCAAAAACAACATAAACGCTATCATACCCTTGCTTAGGTTTTGGTAAACCTACAATAAAATCCATTCTTACATAATTTGATGACCTATTTGGAATTGGTAGAGGTTGATAAAGACCTACATTTCTCACTACTCCTTTGGCTTTCATGCTGATGTAGGAGTAGCCTAGGATAGTTGGCTATCATGCATGATTAAGGGACTTTGGTGGGGTTGAGTGGACTTTTTTGGGGTCTTGGGTAGTTAATTTTGATGTATTTAATAATTATTGTAAGCCCTAAAAGGCATTTGGTATTTAATTCCTTTTAGGGGTTGACTTGTGGTTTGTCAATAGTTAATGTAAGGGATATTTAATTTGTAACATTTTGGGCCAACTTCTGGCTTATATTGGTATAAGTAGGGGTTGTGGTGAAGTCTTTAGTCATTATTAATCCATCTTAGAGAACAAGAGGTGGTAGAGGAGTGAATTTTGAAGAGAGGTAGGTTCTGAGGCTTGGGAAAAAAGGAGATTGCTTAGTGGCTTGTGAGCACAAGTTGAGATCTTGGTGGTTTCTACCAGAGTGTGGATTTGGACTAGCTAGGGTTTGGATTGGATCTTGAGGGGTCTTGTAGAAATCTTACTTGCTTGGTATTTGGCTATAATCGAGAAGGCCTTATAGCCTAACACATTGCATGTAACTAATTATAACTATGAATAAATTATTGTGACTTAGCTTCAAATCTTGCATTTTTGTTTATATTTCATGGTGTGGTTATTTGTTGGGGGCTAGGACATCTCCTTTGGGGATTTTCCTACCTTGAACTGCATCAAGTGGTAGTAGAGCGAAGGTTGTTCCTGAGTGTGTAAACTGGGCACCGAAGTTGAGGTAATTTGCACCAAGATCTTGGGAGGACATGCAGATGGATCTATGGTTGTGAGGATGGAAGGTTGATCTTTTTTGGGAAGATTGATCTATTGGTGATTTTTTGCAGAGGGTTTTGCGAAGATCTTGGAAGATGGCTCTAGGAGGATTGGACCTTGTGATGATTATGAGTCTCCATGATATAGTGGAGAGGAGGATTAATGATATAATATCTCAAGTGGATGTTGTTGTGGATGCTACTTTTTCTAAAAGAGTTGAGGAACCAAAGAAGGAAGTTGTATGCTACTAGAGTTGGAGTCTACCAATTGGAAGAGAGTTGTCTAGCTAGTTAGAAGACTTGTTCAAGAGAGAAGATGGCATAGCAAGGTCAAGGTGGAAGAGGTTGGTTTTGTTGTGGAGTCTAATATAGAACCTATAGAGAAACTTGAGGTTGTTTTTTATGATATTCCTAACCTTGTTGATGCTAGGATGGAGATTGGTTTTCATGATCAGTAGGTTAAGTTTGACATGGAGATTGCAGAGTTGTTGGTCATAGACAATTTAGTTGATATTGGTGGTGACTTGAATGTTATAGAGCATCTTATTGTGAGTTTAAAATGTGTTGATGGAGATCTACATATTGCTATTGATATGAAGTTTATTGTTTCTAGTTTGGATTCACTAGTTGCTGATGTGGATGAGGGTTTGTTGTTGAAGCATTATGTCTAGTTTGTTCTTGGGAGTGAGCATGTTGATTGAATGGTTGAGATTTCTATGTTTGATAGAGTGATGCAAATGTGGATGATTTGCATGTTGGTTTTCTTGTCCCTGTTGGAGTTGAAGCCTTTGGTAAAGATGAAGATGGTTGTGGATTTTTTTATCGAGCATCAAATTGTGGGACACACTTTTATTTTCACACCTGGGGAGTTTGATGTAGGAGCATCCTGGGTAGTTGGTTGTCCTACATGATTAAGGGACTTTGGTGGGGTTGAGTGTACCTATTTAGGTCCTAGGTAGTAAATTTTGATGTATTTAATAATTATTATAAGCCTTTAAACACATTTGGTATTTAGTTCTTGTTGGAGGCCAACTTGTGGCTCTTCAAGTAGTTAATGTAAGGGATATTTAAATTGTAACATTCTGGGCCAAATTGTGGCTTAGATTGGTATAAGTAGGGGTTTTGGTGAAGTCTTTAGTCATTATTCATCCAGCTCAAAGAAGAGGAGGTGGTAGAGGACTAAATTTTGAAGAAAGCTAGTAGCTGAGGCTTGGGAAGCAAGGAGATTACTTGGTGGCTTGCAAGGACAAGTTGAGATTGTGGTGATTTCTACTATAGTGTAGATCTAGACTAGCTAGGGTTTGGATTGGATCTTGAGGGATCTTGCAGAAGTATTACTTACTTTGTATTCCGCCATAATGGGGAAGGCCTTATAGCCAAAAACATTGCATGCAATTCGTTCTATCTATGAATAAATTATTGTGAGTTGGTTTCAAATCTTGTATTATTATTTATATTTCATTGTGTGGTTATTTTCTAGGGGCTAGGACATCTCCTTTGGGATTCTCCTACCTTGCACTACATCACATGCATACCATGTATTGCTCCACATACTTGGTTACATCCCTTGCTAGTTTTGGCCAATAATAGATCCTTTGTACCAATATCAAGGTTTTGATGAAACCAAAATGTCCACTTAGGCTTCCATTATGCTTGTCTTGTATTAGGTTCTCTCTCATGGAACCCCTTGGTATACACAACTAGTTAGCCTTGAATAGACCCCTATTTTGCAAGGTATATTCTAAAAACTTTCTATGAAAATGATTCTCAAAAGCATGGCATAACTTATAGGCTTCAAGAATTTCCTCATCTTCTTTGTAAAGATTTTGAAAACTCTCTAACCCAATTCTTTAGAGTTGAATCTCTTGGACTGTCATGATCCTCCTACTTAGTGCATCTTCCACTTTGTTTAATTACCTCTTCTTGTGCTTGATTGTGAAGGAAAAGGCTTGTAAGTACTCCATCCACTTCAAGTGTCTATTTCTTAGATTCTCTTGAGTTTTGATGTAGCTAAGAGCTTTATTATCTATAAACACAACAAACTCTTTGTGCAACAAATAGTGTCTTGACTTCCTAAGACACTGAACTAAGGCATAGATCTCTAAGTCATAGGATGAATACTTCTTTGTTTGCTCATTAAATTTCTCACTATAGAAGGTTACTGGTCTACCTTCTTGACTCAAAACACCACCTACTACTAAGTCACTTGCATCACACTCAAAGGTGAATAATTTCTTAAAACTAGGAAATCATAGGATAGGTTGAGTAGCTACTTGTTTCTTCAACATGTGAAAGGAATTTTCAGCTTCTAAGGACCACTTAAATTTAGACTTGACTCTGTTGGAGTTTTAAAACTACTAAGAAAAAAAATGCTTAATACCAAAATGATATTACTCACACGACCTAAGGATTAGCCAATTCCTATTAGCAATTATATGTGCAAACCATTTGGATCCAACTTCAACAAAACCAAGAATGGTTTTCTTCTCTTTAGGCTCTGCAAAACCAAGGTGGGTGTACCTAAGGGATGATTCAATCTAACTTTTTTTGTATGCAAACCATCTTAGTTTCATTCTGATTCTCATCCTTAATCCATAAACACACAGCTAATTGTGACATTTTAAACAGCAAACATCCCATTTTACCAAATTTGGTCATAAACTCTTCTATAGATCCGAGGGTATTCTTTGCAACAATGGCTACCTATGGCTAGAATATTTCATGCAAACAAGTATGGACCAAATTTGAAAATCTTTAGGAAATAAAAGTAAAATTGATTGAAATTTCGCATTTAATACCACTCTAAGATCTATTTCTCTTCAAACTAAATTAATTTGACCAGTGCCTAGTCCATTGGGGTTCAAAGTCTACTACAAAGTCTCTAGATCTGATTTTTTTCCTTACAACAAATATCATTTACAATTCTTACTGAAATCCATCATTCACAACATCCTTCTCATTACTTTAGCAACCTTATCAAATTCATCAAAGCTTCTACTCAATTCATTGAACTAATAGCAGTGATGGCAAGATATACAACCTAAAGGATTACATTCAATTGCACAAGTTTTACTCATACAACATCAAGATGACTAAGTAAACAAAAGGAGACAACATTTAGAAGAACTGATATGGGGACACCTCATAATTTGTATTCATTTTCTTTGAAAATTGTATACACTTTGCAGTAAACTCAGAATGACCTTAGGAAGAAACATAGAGATCATTTTGTATTAATGTATTCCCATAAACTTACAGAGAAAATACATCACAAAGCTTGTTCAAATTGTTTGGACCGAAAAATACTAAGTCTTATTAACAACATTAGAAATTGGACCATCAAATTTCCTTGAAAGCTCATTTATATAGGCATGAGTTGCAACAAGCAAAGGGCAAATGTGATTGATAGGTGTCTTTTGAAATATTTTACATACACCTATTACAACAAGACAAAATTATGAATAATAGAAAGACTTGTACATTGAAAATCCTTTTGTGGGTCTGCTTCTGTTATTCCCCTTGGGAAGACAAAAAAACTATGATCAAATTCTTTTCTCATTATGTTTCCTTGGGGTAAGTAGCCATCAAATGTGAAAGTGATGAGTCATCTCCTGCTACCGGATGATTCTCTTTGTCTTTATCATCAACAACAGGGGTGTCTTCTATTTTTACCTTCTTCCTCCTCATCATCTCCTACTGTCTGCTCTATAGACATAAAATTTTCTTTCCACTTATTGTAGGCAGTGTCATCCGGCCAATCAAAATTTAGAACCTCTCTTTGTACAATTATTAAAGAATTTGCAACTGCCTCTATATCAACAAGGTTTTTCTTGACATCATTATAAAATAATTGTACTTTTATCAACTCCTTATTTGTCCTTGCCCATAAAAAATGACCAGTTTCATTAATAATTTTATTCATCCCTTCAAAAAGAATTTCATCTAATTCTCTTTTCCACTCCTCTTTTTCTTTCACTTTATCAACACTTTTTAGAGCACCGGGAAATAAATCAAATTTCTCTGCAACATATTTGGAAAAGCAAATAATTAATATTTTTTGAAAAGAATCTTATTTTTCATCAAAACCTTGCAATTTATTTAGCAAATCAAAGATCTATTCTATTTGATGACATGGTAGTTGAATGATAGATATACACATAATAGTGATATCTTTATTTCTTTCTGTCCATTTCTGCATAAGGGGTCTGAATGTAGCTTCATTTTTCTTCAATTCATCCTTGATGGTTGCAATCCCTGATAACAAATCAAAAAATGATGGCCATTCAATTCTATCTACCAAATACATGACACCCTACCTCAATTTTTCTTCATCCTGATCATTTAGTTCCACATGTAGTGCATATAATTTATTCTTTTCTTCCTCAAATTCCTCTCTAGTGTAGGGGTAAAAGCACAGATCTGTGTCACCGTTTATGATACCAAAACCTATTTTGGTCAAATTTCATTTCTCTATCAAAATTCAATTTTTTTCAAAAACTAAAAACACCCTTTTATAGATCTCAGATTCAATATCATCATTATATAATTTTTTAAGTGTTTTGATTAGTTATAATATGTTATAATCTCAAAGTATTATAAGTCGATATTTCAACATTTTAGAAGATGCTTCCTCAAAAAAGGAGAAAAAATAGTAAATCATATAAAAAAAAATTAAAAATTATATTTATTTCTAGAGGAGAGAATCCTCTTCATGAATATGTAATTTTTTTTCAAGAAGGTATAGATTTGATAGGAAAGTTTTGACAGGAGGAAAAAACTGTTGGATTTTGATAATGTTGAACTTGAGTACTTATAATAAAGAAAATATACGTCAAAAAAAATTATTTCTTTTTTTGTGCACTAGCTATACATGTCATCTATAAGATATTTTAAAATTAGAACAAAAAAAGATGATTTACATATACTAGTTTGACGAGAACTACACCCTATATTTTTTATAGTTAAAAAAGGGACTTCAAAATAAAATAAAATGAATAAATTCCTTCTCAAAAAAATTATAAAAATTGTAGGCATAAAATTCATCCAATTCTACACATTTCATTAGTTTACATCATCTTCATATTTTAAACACAAATACCATTTTTTTGTCACTAATGTTGAACTGTCACATTCTGATATCACGTTTCTTTATAAAAGGTGACACAGGTTTGTGCTTTTACCCATAGAATAGTGGCCTTTTTGGGGTGTCTAGTACTTCAACAATTGGAGTTGATTTAAAAGGCTCAACAGGTGGCCGTGGAAGGTATATAATCCTTGGTTTACTAGTTTCTTGTACTTTTCTCTTTCCAAGTACCTTCTCCATTTGAGATATTTTGTTCTCTAATGATTGTATCTGCATACCCCTCTCCTCATATGCTTTCAAAACTTCTTCAAACCTAGAATTGAGTTGAGAAAATCTATCTTCTTCTTGAATAGATACAACACTACCAAATTTTAACATTTCTAAGGCCATTCCAATTATTTGTTTACTACCTACCTCACTAGCTCGGAACACTGTCAATGCACCAGTATGCTCTGCAGTGGAAATTTCATCCATCCTAGTCTTATCCCTTTTTTCAATGGACCAAATAACAAGAGCCTAATGATCATCACTAAATTTGACTCCTCTATGAGCCTGTAATACTTCTTCTTTAGTTTTAAATTGGACATCCTTTTGCTTCCTTACTAAATCAAAAACCATGGCATTCACTATATCACATACTGGCAAAATAAGGACTCCTGACTATCTAATTACTTGCCTACCGGCCTCAGGGGTAAATTTAGCAAAATCATTCAAAAATTTAGACTTTACCTCCTCCTTAATAGAAGAATCTAATTTATCAGGTTGTTCTACCTTTATCTTTTCACAAGTCTTCTCAAAATTTCCTATATTTAGCCTCCATAAAAATCAAGCAAATGCCCTATATTTCACAAAATTTTCATCATTAATAAACCTTTCTAAGGCTTGGGAAACTATTGGATCAATTTACTTACCTTGGTAATCAACAACAGTTAAATCCAAGGAAGGTGTAGGTGGTTCTTGTGGCTCTCCAATCTCCAAATCTGTGGAGCTAACAATTACATCTCCTTCTCCACCAATTTGTCTAAGCTACTCTCTTAGAGATATTTCATCATCAATTCTGATTGGAGACTAGCTTGGGGAATATTGCTCCATTTGAGAAGAAGACCCTTGCTCTAATTTTTGTCTTTTTGGAGCACTGGCTGCAGGTGGGCTTTTTGGCCTTGGCCTTTGCAGCAAGGGAACCTGTTGCACATTTTTAATCATCACATAACCTGCTCTTTTCTGCAAAGTATACTGACTAGGAGACACCATATTTCTACTATTTATTCTCCTCTACACCTTTGCAACCTTATCTGGATAAGCCTTGACATATGCATCCATCTTCTCATTCATGGCTTGTATTATCATAGCAAAATTATTCATCAATGTTTGCATCTTGGCTCCCCAATATTTCTTATCTTTCAATGGACCATAATGGGGGTCAAAAGCATTAATGAATTCTAGGGTTTTGCTAAATACTATCAATTTCTCCTTTCTCAATTCTTGTTCTTACAAAGTACAAACATTTCTAATCACATCCTCTAGGTAGTAAACTTGTTGCACCATTTGGGAAGCTTTTACTCTCTCTCTTAAGAGGTCATAGAATCCTTTAGGATCAATAAACTTGGCATGAGATTCTACCATGTTATATCTATCTAAGAACAAATTCAAATGCTTCCACCCTTTCCTTACAAAGACAAAATCATGTGCCACAGTAACAATTGGAAAAAATGTACCCTTCTTAGGCAAATCCCTCTCATCTATAGTGCCTATTTTCCATAGGAGCTCAGCTATTCCTATCTTCAAGGGCACATGAAAAGGCAACACATGTGGCTTCCCCAAAAATCCATATACTCTTATTACAGTTGAAACATTATAAGGGATTATATCCCCCCAATTATGACTAACCAATAGTCCTTGTGCATGGTCTTTAGGTCTGACCAATTCTAATAGTGCTTGTGGAATTCTAGAGCTGTCTCCTCTCAAAAGCAATCTAAGCTTTGATGCAAAATATCTGTCAAACCTCACATAACTAGCATCTATGGCTTTTGAGGTCATATCCACACTCCACAACTACACTGGATTCCTCTCTCCATCCCTAGTTGTTTTTAGTTCCATACCCTTGGAGAAAAAGGTGAATCCCTTGTACAAGCATATATGCATGAGCAATGAATACCAACATAAAGGTTTATCCACTTTTCCCCTTTCTATCCCCACCAAACCGTTGTGAATTTCCTTTGCAAGAAAAGTAGCAAAATGTAGAATAGTGCTCATTCCAAATTGAAGAGTTTGAGCCATTATGAGGAGAATTGAGCCTGGGATTTTCTTGGCTTCATCCATTCCAAAATTTTTACAAAGAGAAATATATATTGCCTGAGCCCTAGGGTTAAAATATCTTCTTAGTAATGGCTCAGGTGTGCTAGTAGTAATCACAAACAAAGTTCCAACTTTAGCAGCATGCTCCTGCAATGGTCCTGTCCTCAAGTATATTCTTTGTGCATCATATCTTGGTTGCAAATCATCCATACCAATGATTTCATGCATAGTGTGGTTAGGGTTGAGGTTAAAAACCTCACTGATCAACTCAGGGTTCAAACACTAAAAGATTCACTCCATAATTATTCTTCACCCAGCCTGTAATAGGATCATATTTCTTAGCCAAGTTAGTCAATAGATCACTATCAAAGAAAATTATAGGGGTTGTTAATCTTCCAATGTTAAATTCCTAGACATTGCTCATCGGGGTATCTAAATTCCTTTTCGAAAACCATTTTTTGAACAATTGCAAACCCCCAATAGACACTTGGGTGTCTCTTACCCAGTTTTCCCTATCATAGAAACCCTCATCGACAACTACCATAGGTTTCTTAGGAATGAGCTCCCTTCCTTTAATTATTTCATTTACTGATAAGGGAAATTGTTCCAGGAAATCATTATGCTCAACCCTTTTTAAGTAATAAGTTTTCCCAAAAAATTCCTTTTGTGGAGGCATCTTTTAAAATTTTAAAACTTCCCAAACACCAAGTTCTTGATTTTTACTAGTTATAGATTACTTACCTGCTAAAATTTTTTGTTCTTCTTTCATAACTTTCTCTACAAATTTGTTGAAATTGCTATGAAATTCTGTGCCCTAGCTCTGGAAGTCTTTTCGCATTGAGAAAATTTGCAATTTTGTGACTTAGTAATGGTGAATTTTCATGCTATATCTATGCATTAAGGTCACACAAAAGAACTTTGAATCATATTAACTCCTATAACCATTATTTTTTCGTGTTTGTGCTTCAACTTTGAATTTCACCCATTGATCCTATGATGATCAGACGACTTTATTTGAAAACACAAAAATCTTTTAAAAATTCAAAGCACCCTACTACGTGTCAAAAGGGCGCATGGCCACATTATTTAAAATTCTTGCAACTTCTTATTGTGGGCATGCGCTCTTCGTCGATCTTGCCCAGATCGATGGTGAGCCAAAATCTTTTTCTCTGATGGCCCACTTAGCTAGCTTAACCAATAAAATATCATCTTTTAACCAACGTGCTCTAACTAATCTAGATGTAGAATTTAAAGTTTTTGTGCCCATGACATCACTGCATCCAACTTGGCACAATTTTCACCCACTACCAATGAGTATGCTTTATTTCATTTGACCTTTCTAGGATCGCATGACTTAGCATTACTTTCAAGGCTTGGTCCCACTTTGCCACTCATCACAAAGGTGCTTGCCCACATTATTTAAAAGTTGAGTAGTTCCATATTGCGGGTAAGCCCTAACCCTCGATCTTGTTTAAATATATGATGATTAAAAATCTTACATGACTATATACCTAGTCAGTTGGATGGACCAATGAGACACTTCCTTTGTATTTCAACTGACCTAACAACTACCATGGAAGACAAGCTGTTATTATGTTATGAGAAAGGCAGACCCATAATGTCACACTGTGCCATGTGTCACGAAGGTGCTTGCCCGCATTGCTTAAAATTCATGTACTTTCATATTGCGGGCTAGCACCAACCCTTGATTCTTTCTAAATCAACAATCACAAAATCTGGATTGTAAAGTATTAATATCACTAAAAGACCAACCAATGACAGTGCAGGAAATTCAAAACGTGCACGGGGAACACTGACAACTCTGCAAAAAGGTTTGACTGATTCTGATAACAAAGAACTTTTGCAACGCACTGAGGTTTGAACGTGAGTAGGGGCTACATGTCAAAAAGGTGCTTGCCCACAATATTTAAAGACCTTGTAGCTCCATATTGCAAGCAAGCTCCAACCCTTGATCTCAAAAGGATCTATTGTGCTTGAAAGATATTGCAATTAAGAAAAGCTTTCTAAGGTTTATTAAA